>CALNXK010000161.1:0-107500 GCA_942486035.1 Porites lobata
CTCTCACCATTTTTGTGTCAAGATCTTTTCCTCGATTCGTCTGTTCTCCCTTTTTTGTGTCGGATGGATGCATCGTCTTTTTACGTAGAACGCAACAAATTCGGCGAATATTTTTGGACATGACAAACCGAAAGCAGTTTTGCTCAATGATGAACTGAAAGTGGTTCGACCAAAGGTAATAAATTTTTATTGTTACGCGCGCGATATTCATGCCAAATCTTATTGGTGGTTTATTATTAATCATATTTTCTATTGGTTAACCAGTTATTGTTTCGACAAGCAGGAGATGTGGCGTGGAAAAACTTATAACAAGCGTGGAGTAATACTCATAAGAGTACAAATATTCTTGAATGTGGAATAATTAATTTTAGAAATTCATAAATCATAATAAATAGATGTAGCCAGGGCTAAAAGCGAACTCTCGATAATATTTAAAGTTTGTTCAAACAAAATATCAAATCGTGTAATGCTAAGCGGCGAAGCCAACGCCGGGGAACGGTGAAAAACAACAATAGGTCTAGTTAGCAAAAACGCAACTTTGCACGTGCAGCACACTTTTTTGGTACATTTCATTGCCGTTGTTTTGCACGACTACAACTTGAAACTTCCAGAAACTTCTTAGTTACACGTTTTTTGAGGAAATGTCGTACGTGTTCTCTTTCACTTTTTTTTCACTGCCGCTCATTTTCACCTTGCATTGGAGGCCGCTAGCATTTCTCATTTGGTCACCGCCGCTACAAAATTTTTATGTTGTTCATCCAACAAAAAAATGTTTCCTTTGTCTTTTTTTTTTATCTCTCACTGTAGATCTCTGTCGCCCTTTTCTCGTTGCGCTTCGCTGGCCTGTCGCCTAGCTTCTCTTTTTCTCTGTCTTTCTCTTGCTCTATATTCCAAATTTGTGGACGTGATAATTAATCTAAGCTTAATACTTTAGACACAACGGAAAGAGAAACAATTTCCGCTTTCCGTTGTCGTCTTTATACTCTTTAGTTGTCTCTTTAGTTGTCTGTACAAGATGCGGGTGGCTATGCTATTTCCCACCAAAATAACCTTGAGTTGCACTTAGGTTGCCATACCTGTTGATTGTGTTACTTTACATTGGTATGCCTGTGGTGCGGACGGACGGACGGACGGTCGTTCGGTGTGCGAATCACGAGATTACCAATTTCCTGGGATGGGTAGATTTACTTAGCCATGGCGCTCCGCTGACGCGCGCTACGTGCGCGCGAGAGCTCGGCTAATAAATAAAAGCGTGGATGACAAAAAAGGCAAGAAGACAAATACATGCACCATTATCAAAGCAAATGAAATTATATTATAAGGAAAGTACCTCAGATAAATTGATAGCTCTTTTTACAAGGGACAAAAATTTCCAATTAATTGTTGTTATTTGTTTAGTTTTCCTCTTCTTACCTCACTTCTAACATGACGTAAAAATTGAGAAAAAGGACGTTTTCACGTGCTATGCTTTTTATTCACGGGGAAGAAAAACAGGGAAAAAGTACCTTGTTTTAACTAATGCTTTTGTTTGCTACCCCGGCGATTACAAATAGCTTTTCAATCTCTTTCTGTTAGTAGTTTTATATGAACTTTACACTTTTTTTATTGCTCGATAATACATAGTGTAGGCTGACTTTCACGGCAATTTCGACTTTGAGAGTCAAATATCAGCATTGTCGTGTTTTAAAAACAAAGATTGTTTATTTTCGGCTCAAAAGGACCTGACTATCCTTGCAAATAAGTTTGCAAAGTATTGAGGGTCAACGTATGAAATTGTTTGTTCAAACAAGGTGAAGCGCTAGACAGTGCCGGTAAGATTACATCATTTAAACACATACATCAGTTTCAAGAATCTGGGACATTTTCATTGCATTTACAGTATACGCAGGTCGACCGGGCATCCTTTTTTATATCGTCTCAATACATAAAGTGGCTTTCCGGGAGACCAAACAGTTTAAAAATTTGTTTATATTAAGAACAGGCAGGGGATAAAGCCCATAGGTCATATAAAGAGGTCCTTGGTTTGGAATCATATCAGGGGATGTTACACTGTCTTGTGTGGGTGCTTTTTGTAAAATATACAAACTGCTTCTATATTTAATTTCTGGTTATGAGCGTTATGAGCGTAGTTTCATTTACGTATAAGCAAAATATTATTCTCAGCCAAACACAGTTGGATGACATTGCGCATGAGCAGACCATTATTTGTAGGCAGTTATTTGCAAGTCACGTGGTGGCTCTCAGCCATTGTAATGAAAGAACAATTTCCATCGAATGCCCAATGAAAGTTTTCAAACACACCCCAAACGTCCTTTGAATTGTTTTTCAAACACATCTCACACATCCCATTGACAATGGTGCAAAAACTGAACTCCACATATCCCATAAAAGCTAAAAGCTGGACCACCCCACTACGTGCGTCCCATCCTGTTCATTGGTTGGTTTGATTGTTTTTGAACAGCGGTTTTTCCGTGTCATGTTTCTTCATTGTGAAATAGAGTAAGAAACGGACAAGGTAGTCAATTAGCAAAACTTGCCCTATCAAAAATAGTTTCAAATATGGGAACGACTGAGGGATTTTAAGTTTGGTTTGAAGAAATGAGAGGTATGCCCTGTTCACACTAATGCGTTTTCGTTTGAAAACGCATACATTTCGATTCGTTTAGGCCTTCCGTCCAAACTAATACGCCGTGCGTTTTCATCGAAACCGCATCGATTTGAAAACGCTCTTGAAAGTGGATCAGAACGAAAAAGCATTCATATCTTATTAGTGTGGACGGTCAAAAACGGTCGAAAACACATCAAAGAGAAAACGATAACCGAAAATATCGCAGGCGCGTGTGTTTATAGCATGCCCATAGAGTGCAACGTACATCACAACGTGGCAATTCTATCGTTTTCGAAAGTTTTAGTGTGGACAGTCGAAAACGCATCAAAACGGTACTTGGTGTGGACGCAAAACGATCGACAATTTTCGATGAAAACGAAAACGTATTAGTGTGGACAGGGCCTTAGTAACAATGCGGTCCTAGAAAGGGTGTGGTCGTTAAAGGGGTGCTTTTGCACTCGCCTCGGTAGTAACCGGCGGCGTCGATGATCGCAAGTGAGACCTCTCGCCTGAGGCTATGCTACGCTAATGAGTCCTAATGAGGACGAAACAGCTGTCCATGGCTGCCACTACTGGGGGTGATATGGTTGTGCGCATGCGTAAGGTACTGGCCATACCACGGAGTTGATAAGTGTGCTTCAGTGCGTAAATTGGTATTCTGGTCGTTAAGGGCGGGATTTCACAATATTGACAATGGGAGGTCCATAAAATAGGTAAATAACTTTGAAAACAATTTCTGAATGAATAAAGTGAGTAATACCAATTAGAAAAACTAGTGTTCCATAACAATAAACATCTTGTGAAAGGTTTAACCTACGAGTCATTTCAAAAGTAGGTTGAGTTTAATCGTCCGGGTGAACGTAGTCCTGAATAGGACTGTTGTTGTTGACAGTGACTGACGTTTCGACAACCTGTGCGGTAGTCATCTTCAGAGTCAAAGTGAGTTGTATCACGTCCGTTGATGGTATTATACTCTGGTTATTGTTCTGATTGGTCAATTACGTCACGATGTTACTGGTCGTCTGTCAGTTAAGCCGTGATGTTATTGGCTATGAAGACTCGTAATCAGTAATTGGTGCGTTATGATCCGTCTATTGTCACAGTTAAACAGTCGTCTATTGTTAGTCAAATTGTCAGTTCTCCAGTCGTTCTCTCGTAGTTAGTTTTGCTTGATCTCGTCAATAAGTCGTTTGTACGGCGCTGGTAACTGTTGGCTACGATTCAGTGGCGTTTGTTGTAAGTTAGTAAACCAGCTTTCTTAAGTAAGACGTTGATAGTAGTCTGTAGAATACCTTATACATGTCGCAAAAACCTAAGCACGCGACTGACCTAACACAAACGAGCGACGAGGAATGGTGACGTCAACAATCACATTGCTGAGCACCATTGAAAGACGAAACATCAAATTGACTGGGACTCTCCGACATGTATAACGTATTCTACAGACTACTGCGTCTTACTTTAGAAAGCTGGTTTACTAACTTAGAGGAAACGCCACTGAATCGTAGCCAACAGTTACCAGCGCCGTACAAACGACTTATTGACGAGATCAAGCAAAACTAACTACGAGAGAACGACTGGAGAACTGACAATTTGACTAACAATAGACGACTGTTTAACTGTGACAATAGACGGATCGAAACGCACCAATTACTGATTACGAGTCTTCATAGCCAATAACATCACGGCTTAACTGACAGACGACCAATAACATCGCGACGTAATTGACCAATCAGATCAATAACCAGAGTATAATACCATCAGCTGACGTGATACAACTCACTTTGACTCTGAAGATGACTACCGCACAGGTTGTCGAAACGTCAGTCACTCTCAACAACAACAGTCCTATTCAGGACTACGTTCACCGATCAAACTCAACCTACTTTTGAAATAAATATCTTATCAAAGTGTACTCTTTGCCATGTTTATGTCCTGGCCTCGTTTTTCCGGCCATTCCTGGCCGATGACAATAAGTTCCGGTGTACCCTCTCCTCCGTCAATTATTGGCAGATGTGATGGTGGTTTACCAATATCTACAGAAAACAAGATATGACAGATGTCAAGAGGTAAGCTAAGGGCAAACTGCTTCTGAGAAAATAAAGGCGACGATGGTGATAATGATGATAATCTTGATCATCTTCATGTTGACACGAGTCAACAGATAATGATAAAGATCACAAAGGTTAGGATGATGATGATGATGTTCAATACAAATGCCATTATAGTGATGTTGATAATAGGCCCTTTGCAGGTAGCCATTCACGTGGTACAAAAACCGCCATGCTGGAGAACAATAGTCGGTTTTGTACCACGTGAATGGCTGGCTACAAAGGGCCTATTATGATGATGTACTTCAAAGGTGCAGAAGATCAGATTTGAATATATGTAGCAACAACCCCCTAAACCTAAACCTTACTTTGCGTACGAATCATTAATCTGTCAACGTCAGTTTGGCGGACGGAAATAAGTGTTCATAACGGATAAGGAAAAAATTTAAAAGTCAATATGGTGGTGACAGAGGTAATGCTAATGACCACGCTGTTCAAAATGGACAAAGAATGCGATCTAGGAATTTCAAGTCAGTTATAGTACCATAACTTAGTGCCTTATCGCCAAGCACATAGACTCAAGGACCAAAATTGGTGTGAAAAATCAGTGGCGGATTCAGACCTTCCGACAACGGGGGGGGGAACGGTCATCCAGACCCTATGATAAGGGGGGGCCCGGTCTCAAAAATAATTTTTTCGGCCCTTCGGACCTCATTTTGGTCTAAAAATAAGGGGGAGCGGGTCCCCCGGGCCCCTCCCCTGGATCAGCCACTGAAAATGATTGTCTAAAGCACACAGACGTGGTTTAAAAACTCGAACGCATGCTCATACTTGTTCGAAAGGCCCATCTAAAGGTGCCCGTGTTCTCATAGTAGAGACCTTTAGATTCAAGGACGAGAACGACTACGAGTACGAGATTTGACTCAAAGTTTTCTCGCGTATTCCCAAAATAAAGACACCCCGGAAAGCTTCATTTTCCCATTTTTCAATAGAAAAGTTAGCACTGTTACCTTTAGTGAAGGAGGTTACGCGCTCTCCCGATCACAAAAATGATAAAACTTCCAACATTTGATAACTCGTTTTCCCCACTTCGACATTCTCGCTAAAATTCCCTTCCTCTCTCAATGGAGTGACGACGGCTACCACGTTTTCCCGCCAAAATGACGCTGGTTCACGCGCCAGCCCTACTTAGTACTGAGAAAATCTCGTACTCGTAGTCGTACTCGTCTTAGAATCTAAAGGTCTCTAGTGGGAACAAGTAAAACGGAGGCAGCAAGATCGAGCGGTAGGACCACAAGATCAGACTTGTAATACGGAGGTAACGAGTTCAAATCTCGCCCTGACCGCTCATACTACCTGTTCTCGGTAGTCCCGAGTTCAAATCGTTGACGTCGCTTGTAAAATAGCCAACTAGTTCTCAACCATGATTTGTTCCATTTAAATTATTATTTTGTTTCATTATCCCTGATAACCCCATAAGTGGAGAGAATAAGTTAGTATTTCATTAAAAAGAGGGTAGAAATGCTAACAAGTACCAAGATGCCTTGATATAAAGGCCCAAACAGCCCTTCTGTGGAGACCAACTGCGGTGGATGGATCAAGCTTGCTACCAAGGGATGTCATGCGCAAAATATATGGTGGTAGAACGGATGGAATGTCGCATTGATTCATGTGTTTGGTCCACCTGCGATAAATAAGTGCAAAAGTTAATTGCAAAATACGTATTCGACTGCTATGAGAAAAGAAGATCATTAGTTGTTTAGGTTAACATTGCTCGTAGTTCCACTAGTGTGCAATTTGTGTTATAATTTTAAATTATTTGGATAAAGTTGATATACATAGGACTGTATAAGACTCCAAATAAAACATTGTCTTGTCTTGTCTTGCCTAAATAAATTAGTCGTCAGTCTTCCGCGAGAGCGACGCACATCAACCGGAAGTGAATCCTTTTCCCTTTTAATATGCCCTGAGGCTGCCAAATTTGTATTGCTAAGTGTCTTTACTCTGATAGAGATGATCTGCTGGAATACTTGTTCAAAATCACGGTCCAAGATTGCAAAAAGCCCCCTTCAAGTTGACATGCGTCGCTCAAAAACGCTGTGGCTTAAACTACCTATTACAAGTACACTGACTGGCCACGCAACAAAATTAACTGAATACCAAGACCAGGTTTCTTGGTCAAAGAAAGAGTACGCTTACCTTATGGCTATAATAGGCCGTTGATCTGCAAGAGGATGGAACCTCACGATCAATGAAGTAACTTGAAAGGTTTTATGTGCATTTTTAAAGAAGTATAGAGTCTTTCTTCCAATTAGTACTTATAATTCCAGTGTTGAAAGTAAAGAAGATGTCACTTAGCGTTCTCAGTTTAACGGGGACAGAAGGCAGAAGTTTTATCGTAACGTGTCAGACACAGGTGAAGTCGGTGAAAGGAAAACTGATTCGTGAATTAAATGTGTTGATGTACTCCTGTCAAGTCATTCTCGTTCTGTGATAAGTAATCAATAAAATAAATATCTTATTACTCTCCTTTTCTCCGCCTGTGCTGCAGTTTAATATGGAGCATTATCTTCCCCTCGATTTAGGGGCGCACACTTCCTACAGTAGTTCGACTTCTCACTCGGTCCATCATTTTTACAGCGCAAATTTCAGATTGCGGCTATTCTAAGTTTGAAAATGAGTTACACATTTAAGGATTTGTCGGTTTCTCTACGAGACAAGTATAATAAGCCACTTAAAAGTCTAATGATAGCCTGCGTAGCAGGCGTCGAAAGGGGTAGGGGATAGGGAGGAAGGGAAAAAGGGAGGGGGATTCCCTTTCCCCCTTTCACGCTTTTATCCCTCCCCTTCCCTTTTTGCTTCTGCCACACAGGTAAGTTAATGACAGCCCTGTCTCATTCCGTGATTGTAACTTCTTCTTGTCTGCACTGCAGTTAAGGGATCCTGATTTTCCACCTCGGTTTATGGTCCACTAGCTACCTACTTAGTTCCCTGCCAGCAGAGGTCTCTGTCTGCCTCGTCTGGCAGAGGTCTCTCACGACGAGGCAGAGAGAGAGACCTCTGCTAGCAGGGAACCTGCTTGGGAACTTGCTCCGTAATTTACATCACAGACCTCGCAAACGATTAAACTGGCATCGATTACTGCATTTTTCACAAACATGCGAACTATAAAGTTCAAAAGCGGCTTTTACAATTGCGTTTTTCGCTGCTGTCAATAATGATTACGATCACAAGCAACTGACCTTGAAACACAAAATCCACCGAACACAAATCACAAACCATGACCTTTTGAACCCGTTAAAGTAAAGGTTTGCTTCCTAAGAGGTCCGTTAAGATGAATGACGGCAGCGCAAAATGCAATCGTCAGTGGGCCTTAGAACTTCAGAATTCGCATGTTTGTGAAAAGCGCAGTAATAAGAGGTTTCAAGGTAAGAAGGCTTACCTGGCTTTTTGTTTATGAAGTTTTTCAATGGTTCCATGTTTTCCTTCCAGCGATGGAAAGCTTGTGTGTTAATGAAAAACAAAGGTTGATCTACATCATATTTAAAGATCTCTTCTCCTAATGGTAACATCCACACATCCAGAGCGACACCACATCTGTACAAAACCACAATTAAATTAACGTCCATTCCTTGACGATTTTCTCCCAGCCTTAGACTACAAGCATTTAAGATCTCGAGTGGTGGGGGTGGAGAGGAAAAAAACACCACAGCTTCCCGCCCCCAACCCTGCCGGGACCTGGCTCACACGCCACAAGTTTTAAACAATTCATAGACTACTGTCTATGTCTCCAAAAGGGGGCGTTTATTAGATATACATGCTATTTCACAATTTCAACTGTCCACTACAGTGCTGCAACTTACATTATAATACACCTTACAAATGGTAAAAAAGAAATAACAAAAGGTGTTGCACTTAGCCTCGTTCAAAAAGAGAGAGTTTTTGAACCTCAGAAACGACCTACATTTTGGTTTTGTATTCTTCCCCTTATTAGCACATTTGGCAATTTTCAGTAGTGCACTCCTGGGTAACTTGATTTTGTCAATGTAAAGGAAACAGAGTAGGCAAGACAAACCCTCTTCAGTATCTCACACTAAATAACAGATATCGTAATGATTTAGAGGTAACACTACCACATAGTGGTTCTTTGCTTGCCATTCCTGGACGAACTGGAATTTGGAAAACTGGAGTACCTGAAGTAAACCTCTCAGGGAACCAACCTCATTCCCAGGGTCCTCTTCTACTCATCCCTGTGTAGCAAGAGAGAGGGTAGGAGAGGACCATGGGAACCAGGTTGTCATGGAACATGTGAGAGACCCAACAACAAACTCTGCAACACACCCATAGGGCATTGATGCTGGGATGTTACCCCAGGCCACACTGGTGAGAGACAAATGCTGTCACCACTAAACCACCCTCCTTTGTGCTACCCTTGCTATGGATATACTCAAGGACTTGATCCTAGAGTTCCTTACCTAAATCGCTTGTCTTTTGCCAGAGTCAACACTGTGGTAGCTCCTCCAAATGAGTGGCCTACAACTGCTACTTTACTCAAGTCCAACCTTCCCTTAAGTGGAAAAAAAATGTTACAACAACAGAGCGATTTTTTCCTACACTGACTGGTGAAAAAAGAACTATGGCTGATGAGGGCACGGACTGATAATGATGGTGACACAATTTGTGATTTTCCAAGATACAGCTGTAACTTCACCTGAAAAAGACCTCAAATATTTTGCATTGAAACCACTCGCCATTCCACTTGAATGAGTTTTCAGCATTTTTACAGCATTTCTATGCTATAAATTAGCGGTCAAAAAATTGTTGTCCATTTTTTTTTATGTTATTGAGTGAGAGACTTAGTGTGGAATAAAGTCAGATTATGATCTTCACAGTGGCCATCTTTGGGACAGAGGAAAGTGCCCATGGTAGGGTGGTGGCCACTACAGAGGTGAAGACACAAGTCAAACATTATTAGCAGTTGTGAAGATCAAGGGCAAACCAAAAGTAATTGGATACACAGGGAAGTATACTTGTAGGGTGGTAGCTATTGTAGATACAGGCCTTCTGATAGGGTGCGATAAAAAAGCAGAAATTAAGCGGCATTTTCAGGGCAGATTGTGCGATAAGATAGGACTATTATGCGATAAATTATGCAGTTTTTTCAGGGCTAAATAACATTGTTTTCTCAGGTTTCAAAGGAGAAAAATCACTTTAATGTTGTTTAACAGGCAATTTGAATGTGAAAGAATAATAAAACATCTATTTCAAAACAAGATAGTTAAATTTGTCCAATTATCTTGACCCAGAAAGAATACAAATTGGAGAAAAAGAAAATTAGGTTTCAGATGTCTTGCAAGGCTCTCTTTAGAGGTAAATCACCTTTTAATAACTAACATTAAGATTGAGAAATGTTTAATTAAAGGTAGAATTTATTGTTTTCCTTTCATGAATTTACCATTTTTTGTACGAATTATGTGATTTTTCACGAATTCTGCAATTGGAGGTCAATAACTTGCAAAATCGCAACATCCAAGAAAATATCAGAAGCCGGCGCTGTTTAAGACAGGTTAAAGCTTCTAGTGTCATTGAATCAGCTAGAGCAAAGAAAAGGAGCCATTGAAAAGAGGTGACTGCTAGTTGAGGTTTGACTTAGGCTAGTAATCCAGTCTAGGTTTGACTAAAGGGATGCAGTTCATCTTCTTGCACAAAACTTGTTAAAAGAGATAAATGTAGGGAGGTCAAGAGATCATTCAAATCGGAGCTTGCAACAGAACATTCATTCCATGCATTTTTTAAAAGAGAAGGGCAAAATAAGAAAATAGTTTTCCTTATAAATTTTTGTTCATGCATACATGTATGTGGTTATTAATATTACCAAAACAATCAATCACCTTGAGTTGTGTTAAAATGGATGAATCTTTGAACAAATTGTGAGGAAACTTTCCTGCATGAATTTTCTCTAGTAAGTTGTGAGCATATATACATTCATCTGCTCTTTTATGAACCTAAGAGAAAAAAAAAACGTTGCAAGAATATCACCATAAAATGCATCACTATTCTGTGTTTTCACTCACGTGGCCAGCATCTATGCAAATTTATTGGAACAAAAGAAAGCTAAACCAGCGCCGTAGCTAGTATGAGGCCAACCGAGGCACTCGCCTCGGTAAAATTTTGACGAATTTCGCCGATCATTTTTATTTTACATAAGCGATTATCGGATATTTTTAACGCATCATGATATTACAAAGAATTCAGCAATTCAGTCAATATACTATGAAAAAATTACCATATCATCGATCTCAAGGGGCTACGTACGTTAACTCAAATTTTTTTTGAACAAATACTGATCAAAACCATTGGCGAGGTTAACGGTCACCCAGATTATGTAGCTTGTTTCTGATTATTGCTTTTTAAATTCCACTTACATTAACTCGAAAAAAAGTTACCTAAAGGCCCAGAAAACGCTGCAAATCGCATTTCCGAGAGACTAAAGTTCAAAATTTCTTGGGGGGGGCATGCCCCTGAACCCCCCTAGCAACTCCCCCCTGCCTCGGTTGGCCGTTTGGTCTGGCTACGGCACTGGTTTACATAAGAAAAGAGTTCAACTCCCACAGGATTGGTTTGGGACACAAACATGGCCACCGTTTCATTGGTTTGGGACACAAATATGGCCGCCATGACATCATGTGAAAACACACAATACACACTTGCATAGGGCACCCAAATTAGCCCTTAGACTGATCTTAAAGAAATTTCACAAAACTATATAAAAAATGTCTACCACAGTTTACCAACCTGATTGTTTCTAAATTCAAACTCATTGTAACTTGGTTGCAGTGGGTGATATTGGATCCATTCTTCTGTGATTTCAGAGTCCTCTTTCTCTTTTAAAATATACGTTGCAGATGCTGACTCATCTCTAAAAACAAATTATTTTAACGAAAAACTTTAAAACATTGGCCTCTTTTATTTGATATCACCAAAAAATCAAATGTTGGCAATTTGCAAAGCAAATATTTTTTGTTAATATCACTACAAATTTTATGGGAGTTTTGTTTTTGCTCCCCTCGCCTGTTGACAACTGTCCAAAGCTAAGTTCATATCCTTTCTCATCCCAAATGAAAACCTTGACATAAGCTAAATCCTGGATCCCAAAAAACCTACAGTCCAATCCCGATAACTCTAACCTTCAAGGGAATTCGAAAAATAATGAATAGTTCAAGTTATTGGGAGTTCGAAGTAAATAACCGAAAATAAGGAAATGGGAGACAAAGAAGACAAAGAATGCATGGCTGTTAAAACAAATTCAATGATTCGGACTGCACTGCACTTTTTTTTTTCAACTAGTCAGGAGCTCAAAACATGGTTCGAGTTATCAAGGGTAAGTTGATACAGAAATGATCTGAAGGGAAATGAAAATTACTTTGAGGTTAGTAGCGGGAGGTTTGAGTTATCGAAGGTTTGAGTGACCAAGGGTAAAATTGTAGTAAATTTATGAAGGAATCCAGGGGAAATTGATTTTGGTTAGAGTAGCACGAGGTTCAAGTTAACAAGGGTTCGAGTTATAAAGAGTACGACTGGACTGTACATGCATTAGGGACCCTCATTAATTTAAATGACCATCTCTCTACAAAATTAATGTCACTTATATTATGCTGTCTTACAGCTGTGCATGCACGGTCACCTCTCTAAAAAGGTGGTCATTCTAAGGAGAGGCCATGAGAGGTTCCACTGGGTGTTACATAAAATTAAAAACGGTTGAACTCTGGCAATGTGGGTTATGACTTACATAAACTTAACTCTATCATCACAGTGTACATGGCTTACCTGTGTTCAACACATGCCACAAAACAACCATGTGAAGCAAGATCACAGCAGTAGGTACTGTAAAGAAGACGGTTGCCACCCAGGCCATGTGAAAACACTACACAAGGCAATGACTGCATCTCCAAACTATAATTGCTGGGTTTATAAACAGGGGCATTGTATACTGCAGGTATACGAAGACTCCCTGAAACCAGCATTTAAAAACAAAGCATTACTGTAGTTGTGGGTAAAAATTTTTAATAGTCACCTCAAATATATAAGTACAACCAATGTTGTGCTAAAATTCAATTAATCTTAAATTGTTCTTTTAAGGTCTTGTTTTGCTTTTACTTTCTTTCATATATTAACAAATGAGAACAACATGAAAAGAATTACAATCTGTACTAAAAAATCTGTTTAATTACAATATACAGTAACAGACAATGGATTTGGCAAACTACGGGAGGTAGAGGTGATCCCACACCTTACTCTTAGGCCACAGAGAGGCACACAAAGCCAAGGTTTTCAAGGTAAGCACAGGGAACCCAGATTCACTGTACTCTCCAAGCTTGAAACTGAACAAGTGAGTTTATGCAACAGGATGGCAGACAGAAGTGGACAGCAAAATGCTTGTATGTGACAAACATGACAGGGCTATTACTTGAGTGTTATGTTGTGATCTTCTTTTAACATTAATGTTTCTGGTCTTGCAAAAACATCTGTTTAAAGGAAAGTTGTTTCAAACAAAATTACTGCCATGCTTGTCACACAAGGTCTGCTGTCTTCTTTCCTCTCCTGCCCTGTTGCGTACATTTACTAACATCCCGACCAGAACTTGAGTTGTTGGTGACTTAATTGTTTCTGTCCACTGTCAAGTGAAGGATAAAGAGTCGCACGCTTATTATTTTTTGCTCAGGACTTTTGCAAAAATAAAGCTCGTTCATCGCACTAATTGTTAAGAAACTCTTTCCCGGGACTCTTCCATTTTCCATTGGGGGACAACGTCAAGTATTCAAAGCTTAACTCACCAACGCTCCAATAAAAGAATTGTGACAACAACCAAACGGGAAGTTTCATAAATTTCAGGAGCCCTGTTGTATATTCTTCACGAGGCATCCAAAAGCAATACTTTGATTCATCGATTGGTCCAGCAGTCTTATCCACTGGGTAAAAGAAACGAATGAAGCTGCCGGCATTTTCCCCTCCACCAGATTCGTTTACAGCAGTGCACATGTAATCTGTGCATCCTACTGTGAAAGGGCCTGTTGGATCTGGCAATTTTTTTCGTACTCTCCAATATGAAAACAACGACGACATTTTGCTTCTATGAAGCATGACATTGCAAAATACTAAAAGCTGGAATTTTGTACCCCTTGCTCAAGAGGGCAATTTCTGCCAGGCGCGCGCACACCGCAAGATTTTTATCATGTGACATAGTCACGCAAGAAAAGTGTGCAGCGTGATTTTTATCACATGACATGGTCACGCTAAAAAGGGCACTTGAGAAACTTCCAGACAAAACATAACATGTCCAGCGAAGAACAACGATCGCTGCTCGGAAGTTCTTCAAGCTCGGATCAGCAGAATTCACGGGTAAATAGTGATCACAGTACTGAACACGCATTTAGGGTGTGCTGAGTATAACTGAAATACGTCTTTTCTGTTTATTGCACCTCTCTGCTTCTAATTAGGCGTCGTCCTTTTCAAGCAAATGGGGATTAGTTTTGTCTTGTATCGGATGTGTCGTTGGTACAGGAAACATTTGGAGATTTCCGAGAATAGTGGCAAATAACAGCGGCGAGAAAGGTATCAAAGAAGTGTATATTTGAAAGTATCTCTTTAATGCTTAAATTTCGTTTTATCATTGATACGTGTGGGATCCTGATGTCGACTACCTCTAACATTTTATAAATTTCCACGATCCACGTGATTCCCTTTGACCTGTCACTGTTTGGTGACCTTCACGTAAAGCAAATAGCGTTTCATACATACCGCTTTTTTTATAAAGAAAAATAGGCTATTAAAGAAAAAATAGTAAAAGGAAATCAATGCAGTGCATTCCTTTGTTTGTCCACGGAGTGTGCTCGCAAGCGTAATGAGGTAACTGTCGGGGTTAGGGGGGAGGGGGTATTTCATTTAGCGATGATGGGGAGGGTGAGGGGGTAAATTGCTATGAAGAGAGACATTTAGATGCAATGAAGCAAGAATTTTCCTGGGGGGGTACTACCTTATATAAGCCATATAGGTGTGTGCTGCCCCAGAGGGTATGGTTTTGGCACCTTTTTGTTCTGAAAACCGGTATACGCTTTTTCCATTTTTTATCGTTTCAATTCCAAATAAATACAATGTAAGAACGAAGTAGAAATATGCAAATTTGAAATGCATTTGAAGAATTGTTTTGTTTGCGCTCTAATCTAAGAAATGTCTTGACATAATTTTTAGAGGTCTGGTCTGAAAATGCGTGTGGAAAATGAGATTTTTTGGTCTAAAATAGGATCAGGATTTAGAGAACGAGGTGGTACAACCCCTTCAAGAATTACCAGAGTACCATTCCTGGGGCATTTTCAGTAAAATGGGCTTCAAATAACTGAGTCAGTTTTAAGTGGGCCTTCTAGCTAATCAACATCATCCACTGCAGTTACCACTGAAGAAGGGATCAAAGGGGCTTTTGCATGGTACAGGAGAGTGTTGTTCATTTTTGTAAAAGCTGAAAATATGAAGTTAAAATCTGTGAAATACTGTCGTTTAAGGTTAGAAAAGTGAACAGGGATTTTGAATTACCGTGATGCCTTATTTGTACTTTTCCAACATCTGTGAAAAGTGTGTAGAACCCTCCCCCTTTTAATTTACCACCCCCCCTTGTTAAATGGTGGGTTAGGAGTAGGGAGTTGGCTATGTACTGTAAATTGAGCTCTTGAATTCCAACTTTAAATGTACAGTTTTCTGAAGTGAGTAATACATACATGTAATTTTATTATACAACTGTACATCAAACCCTCCTTCACTTCTGTAGGACCACTCATCTTCTTAAGAACAAGGGTCATTACCAAAAATAAGACCATAACAACAGACTCAGCGGGCATGTTGGTCCCTCACCAAGACAGTGAGACCATTTGGTAAACATCTGGGACTTTGGTGGAATAATTTCAAGACCCAGATAGTTAAAATAAGAGCTTGAAGATCCTCCAATAGGCAACATATATAAATGAATCAAAATCTGGTCCCAATGGTTCAAATTTTGATCAACTGGGGCCTGTTGTTTGACTGTTTCCATAGGTGGACTCCAGTTCCTTTTAGTATGGATATTATTCCTGGCATTCTGGTCTATACCAGTGATTTTGATAGAGTATTCTGTTGGTCGTTACACAAGACATGGTCCTGTGAAGTCCTTCCGTTCATTGGTCGGACCCTGGTCATTGTGGTGTGGGGGATGGATGGTTGCTGTTGTTGTTCTCATTGGGTGAGTATAAGTCTCCCAGATAGTTGGTTACTTCCTTTCTAGAAGCATATGAATCTTGGTAACTGCAGATTAAGGCAAAGTAGCAAGGTTGGTATTCCCGTGTAAGACTCCGGGGCCATTTCTGTTCCAGAAAAACCGTCCAATTTCAAAGTCATAATGAGATCAAGAGTTTCAAATAAAAACTACATGTAACTGGCCAGATCAGTCAAATCCTAAATGACAGTATGCACAAAGGAGATGGTCTTTCAGCAAAAACTCTAGAAGAAAGCCTGTTTTTCAAAATGACTGACCTGGCCATGGTCCAGCCAGCCAGTTCTGACTTTTGGAAGGCTGATCCTGTTTTCTCTAATGGAAATATATGTAGTATTTGACAATCATTGTCATGATCTTTCAAGATTATTTATTCCAGACATTATCAATTGAATTGTTTTAGGTCGTACTACTCTGTTGTGGTTGGGTGGTGTTTTTATTATCTATTCCGCTCCATCTTCTATCATCTGCCAAACTCAATACAAGAGAGTAGGAATATTTGGAAGGACTTACAGGTAACCTCTGAAAATAATTTTGGTTTTGGATATAGCATGTTGGTATTCAAAGCAGGCGCCGATCAGTGAGATGATTATAATGATATTATAGTGTGAAAGGTTTGAACGCAGGAGTCATTTCAAAAGTAGGTTGAGTTTGATAGTCTGGTTGAACGTAGTCCTGAATAGGACTGTTGTTGTTGGCAGTGGCTGACGTTTTGACAACCTGTGCGGTAATCATCTTCAGAGTCAAAGTGAGTTGTGTCACGTCAGTTGATGGTATTATACTCTGGTTATTGTTCTGATTGGTCAATTACGTCGCGTTTTGGGTACTTTTAGAAGCTACTCACTTAATGATGGGAAGTCACATGTATTCATTGCGTACCTAATTTTTTCTTTAAAGGAACATCATCAATACATTCCAGTCCTTCTCCACCTGTTGACTCTGTTCATCACCAGTATTTCATTAACAAGATCAGTGTCATCAATTGAACGTGTGAACAGCATCATTGTCCCTCTTCTGTTACTTGTATTGGTAGTGTCTTTCTATTGGTCCTTGACTTTGGAATATGCATCTCAAGGAATCTCTTTTCTCTTTTCACCTGACTGGGGTAAGTACAGTTGTAATGCAGTAGCTTGATGCCAACACTGGTTTCCCTAAGAAAAGAAGTCCCAGGAACAAGCGCAGAAATTCCATACTGATGACGTGTCACTACCCAGATCAGTCTGGGTTGTGCTTCTGGTTGGTGGTGCGGTGGAAGAAATTTGTTTCAACCAATCAGATGCACTTCCCATATCTGGGCAGTGATACTTCATCAGTGTAGAATTTCTGCGCTATTTCCTCAGAATTCCGCTTTGATGACGGCTAAATTTTCGAAACCACGATGAAAATCTATGGAACCAAAAAACTTGATCAAAAAGAGCAAATGCACAAGTGTCTTTCTGTTTTTCAAAATAACTTGTCTAAGTTCTTGGTGACTTGTTTAGAACTTGGTACAAACTATAAAATAGCTTTACACGAACAGGTCAGAGTGTATACGTACGACCAGGCGCGGTAACGACGTCACTAAAAGTGTAATCTCTGAAACTTTTACAGGGTAATAACTCCAGCATCAAGACGTGTCTATTTGTAAGTAACACTGTTGTTATGATTCTTCAGGTGAACTAAAAAACCTAAGATTGTGGGTCGAAGCAGCTTCTCAAAATGCTTGGGATACAGGTATGAAAGAATACGAGCGTATTTCGAGGACCGCACTCAATAAAACCTTTTATTTTTGAATTTCTTTCTTTGATGTTTTTCTAATCCTGCTAGGCGCTGGAGCGGGGTTATTCTTGACCTATGCAACATTTATGACGAGAAGAAATAGCGTGGTCAAAATAGGAACCATTCTCCCAACATGTAATAACTTAATAAGGTAAAGAGAACATTTTTTCTCGTCTTAACATCGTGAGGAGCGATTGACCACAGGGACGGAACCAAGAATGTTTCGTGGATTTTGAGGCACAAGCTGTTTAACTGCTGGTATTACGCTTCCACCCTCCCCTCGGGGTACTCAAAAATGATTTATGCGGGGAGGCATAAACACCATTTTTGACGCAAAAGGTATCCCTTTCCTGTACCTTATATTGACAGTTGGTACCCCTTTCACATACCTAGTGTAGAACATTGCATCCCTTTTAACTCCTGTAAACGCAATGTTTTTAAAATATGGATAACCAACTAAACCAGAACGTTTTCTCCACTTTTTTCACAGCCATAAAATACATCTTTTTATAGCCTTTTTGGGCCATTTTACAGACCGAAACGATAGATTTCCCTATCCTTTCATATACTTCAACTAATGAAACCCCTAAACTTCCTTAAACCTGAAGCCTAAAGAAAGTACCCCTTTCGGGCGGAGCCGCCCCGTATAGGCCATCGTAGAGAGTACCCCCACCCCCTCGGGATCCTTCCTTACCGTTGCACATTAGTTCCCCTGGGCATTTCACGTTATGATACTTGTTTCCGGTAGAAAAAAAAAAATTTCAAACGGAACCCCACTTTTTGCGTTGATATTGTAATGTTTTGGTATGGGAAAAGGAACTGTTTATACGGGCCAGAAGTTGCGGCGGCCCTGCCAAAATTGGATCTGAATTGAACCTGAAATTGAACCCGTTAATCAGTGTCAAAGGTTACTGCAAATATTTCAATTTAGTTGAGTTGTTAAGTTGAGCAGTAAAGGGGAAATTAACCGTCGAAAAGGTTAATAGAAGTTGGAGACATTCGTCTCTCGTTTTTAAGCAACATTGTTCACTGCCTTTCAACGGTCACTCTTTCCGCTTCAATGAAAATAATAGTTAAAAGGTCTTAGGATCGGCTGAGAGCTCCGCATATATACGCCTCATGGTAAAGCTGTTGTTATCATTCGAAGCCGTAGAATTAAAGTTATGACTAAACATTGATTTGTCTTTTTCATGTTGTTGTTTTCTAGCTTAATTTGCGCTATAACATTATATTGCACCGTCTTCTCCACGGAAATACGAGAACGGCAAAGTCAAAGCAAAATAGCAGCTTTACTCAGAGAGGATGGGTACGCCAATACTGGGCTGACTTTTCTTTGGTAAGCTGTAAGAGCCGAACAGACAGAGAAAACCAGGGGGGCACTCCAGGGAAGTCTGGGAAGAGGTGTGCCTCTAAGGCCTTCAAAACCTGACCCTGTTTAAGACAAAAACCGTTCATTTTGCTGCCCTGTTTAATACAAGAGACCTTATTTTAGGACTGTAATTCGTTTCGTTTGGCATACAGAAATAAGAAGTTTTTTTAACAAAAATAATATAATAAAAACTTAGATGACAAATGCAGACCTCTCCGCGCTATCCTTTTAAGCTTTTGAAAGGCTTTCGGTCCAAAAAGGCAACCTGTTCAAGACACTAAAACGTACACCCTGTTTAAGACTCAAGTGACCTGTTCCAGGGATCGAGAAACGTTGCGCGAAAACCACGTGGGCGCTTGGGAAGGACGGAGTATTGAGCCTGTAAGCATTGTTCTCCATACCCCATTCCAGCATACCAGCTCCTAGTATACCCTTAAGGTTGGTAAATTGTGACAGTTTACTTCAACAGTTATGTCAATCATCTGGCATCACGCGCGGAGTCTAAAAACATGTCGATCATGTAAAACCCTCCTACACCGCCCCTTTTTGATGTTTTGACATTTGACATTTTGACACGAGAAACAGTTTCTCGTTGGCGGAGTAGTGGGCAGATTGAGGTACATGTATTTGAGAAAATGCTTACAGACTCTCCTCTTCTCTCTTCCCGCAATTTTTCGCCCGTTCGCTTTTTCACTGCTCGCTCGCTTTTTTGCTCGTCCACACTGACCGAGAGCCTGGCAAAGGCACTCAACACCTGGGTACAGGCGCTCAAGACCCTGAAAACGGTAACCACACCCTATTCAGCCGCACGTACCCGTTTAAATAAAGGAGCGTCACCCACGGTTAGCAAACGTATTGTTTTGTTGGCAGTTTCCGTATTGGCTCTGTAATGGTTTCATGCATTCTTTCCACTAGGATGCCGGTTCTGTACAAAGAGCTGGGAGTTCCAGGTCGTGTCTTGTCATGTCTATTCTTCCTTTGTTTGGCCTTGGCTGGTGTTAGCTCACTCATAGCTGTGCTAGAGTTACCAGTGCTCACTCTTGAAGAAATGCGAAGTAGGTATTAGCGACTTTTTGGCGACTGCTCGTGTAGCCTGTTCCAGGCTTCGAGATAGTTATGTACAGAGATCGAGTAAACTGTTGAGAAAACGTGCTTCATTTCCCGTCGCCGCATAGATCACGCGCGTCCTATTTTCCCCTGGCATTGTTTCCGTGACGTCCCCTCTATCCAAGAGCCTGGCACAAGCTACTGCTCGCGAGGAGTAAATCTTAGATCCCCATAAGAAACGTCTTGTTTAAGGTGGAAGTACAATTTTAGCTAGTATAACCAGTTTACAAGGACCCTACTACAAACGTTTTTAAACAGGTAATTTAACCCCAACTGGCAGGATACAACAAGGTTGTCATTTACTAACGTGACCAAGGATTTGAACTCGGTGCGACCGAGAAACAAATCCAGGTGGTGGTCGGAGCGAAACTCGAACCTAGGACCGCCGTATTCCGAGCCTGACGCGCTGACCATTCGGCTTCGTTGCCTCCTAATGTAACAAGATCAAGGGAGTATAATCTTCTTTTGAATAGACACAAGAAATTTACAAGGGACTGACATGCATTAAGATCGCAATAACATGAACCGAAAGTAGAATCAGCTGAAAATTCATCTTGAAGCTAAATGTTTGTCAAATTTCTTTAGAAACTTTTAGGCCCTAAATGAACCCATTATGTGACTGAGCCGGCCCAAGGCCCGGCTGCATAAAAGTCATACGTAACAGCTACTGTCTGGCGTTACAAAAAAGACATTAACCAGCGAGCAGGCTCATTCGTGCGAGTTCGGGAAAATTTTTGCGGCGGAGCCTCCAGCATGACCTGGCAAAGCTAATGGCACCTCAATCGTCTCTCCGTTTTCGCCGGCTTTTTCTGGTGGCCCCGCAGCCTCATACCCAGGCCAGTTCGCGCTATCCGAGTTACCAGAGGAGGCTTGGAACCGAGTGCGATAGTCCTCGGCGAACTTTCCCGACAAGCTTGACAGGTGACGTCACATCCGAAGTCGCTGAGGACGACTGGGAACGAGGCTGGTGGCCCCGGAGCCTAACCTCCATTGCAGCCGGCCTAAACATCGTCTAGGCCATTAGTATAGTATATACAGGCGGTTTAGAGTGTCTGCGCCGTAGACTAACACCGCCAAATCCCGTGGATGTAAGCCTGCTGGCAGGCTGTAAAGATTTTTACCGGGCTTTATGTCAGACAGTAGCGTCTATGGCGTTTGTACGGCTGCCCCCTGCCCTCAAGCAAGAGAAGGCTGCTGTACCAAGTTACGTTTAGGTGTGACGTTACTGTTTATGCAAACGGTCCCTGGGGCCAGTCACAGAACACAGTCACAGAACACAGTCACAGGCCTGGAATTTTTTGTTTTGTTTTGTTTTTTGTTTTTTTTGAGGTTTCGATAAACGCTAACTGTTTCTTTTATTATTCTACGTGCTTCAACAGTTCCTAGGAAGTTTGCTCTACCTCTGGTGTCTGTAGGAATGTTCTGTCTCGGCATACCCTCAGCGCTGAATTTGGATTTCTTAGTTAATCAGGTCTGTAGCAACGACGTGTTTTAAGGTAATGTTCACACCATATCGGATAGCTTTTGCACCGGCAAGAAAACCATAACGGATAGAACTTCTGTTCACACATAAGAACGGTGATTTCAGCGCGATTTGTCTAACAGAGCGCAGCTGTGCCGCGCAGATCTCCAAAGCTGAGCGTAACATGTCGGATTAGGTTCTGTGCCACACTTTGGTGTAGGGCGAACCGGTATTTGGACCATAGCGGAAGTGAATAAGCAGGAAAATAGGACTGAAATCCACTGAGACGGAAGTTAATGTTCAGGAGTGTGGACTGGGACTGGGAGGACCCAAACCCTCTCGATCAACTGCTCCGGTACAATGTTCGATGTGTGTGAACTTGTTCCAGTTCGGTGCCGTTGCTGTTCACACTTTGTCGACACGACAAAGTGTGAACGCGACCTTATACCTCATTCCTGGTATAGTGTCAACATGAACTTATGCACGTAACATCTTAGTAACAGTCGGACCAAAATACGTCGTCATCTTGGTGTGAGTGTAAAGGTGACTCACCCCAATCTGTATTCGCTGTGTTATATTATTTTGAACAGATTTCACCTTCAGTAGAGAAGCTTTAATGCGGTGTAAACAAATAGTGCGAAAAAAATGATCCTGGAACCTTTTGTGCAAGACGAGCGAAGCCTTTTATTGACCATGCAGTGACGTCATCCGAAATTGTTTTTTATCAAGAAAGGATCGGAATTAAAAATATTTGTGCTAGACAAACGTGATGTCATAAAACATTTTCATTTTGCTTTGAGCACGTGTTATCATTTTACACTTACGACTAACTATCTCGCAACCATAACAACTTGAACACAGGAAAAAACGTTGGAGTTGTAGGCAAAAGTAGTTTTGATATTAAAATGGAGGATACAAAACATTGTAATTACAGTTTAGAAAGGGGCTTTTGCCGTATTTGTTTCTTCCAGGACTTTGTCTGGGCGTTCGGCCAGGTATTGGCTGGAGTAGTCACCATATCTTTACCGATCCGTTATGGTGCGTCAAAGTTTCGTAATGAAATAGTAAACCAGGTATGGATGTTTGGTAGCAATGCCAGGATTTGAGAATAATCAATTTTTTTTATTGCCACGCCGATCACTAGAGGCGTCCTCTGCAGATAAACTAGAAAGCGCGGGGTGGGCGGGGTGGGGGAGGGGACGATGGAGAAAGAGAAAAGGAGAAAGGTTCTCTCTTTTTTCTCTTTCCCATCATCCGGCCTACACGCATTCTTTATCTTCATGAAGATCGCGTGTTTTACACTATTTGCACACTCTAAGTAGCTAATCAGCTTCCAGAATTTGAAGTTTGAATATTAATTCAGGATAACTTTTTCAATTATGTTAATGTATTCCCAACTTAATGTACTGCTTTTTTTAAATTCAGTTTGGATTAGAGGACTGGAAACTGCCAAAGATCTGGGTGTACGTTATAAAGTACGTGAGATCATTTAACCAACTTTGCTCTTTGCTAAATAAGGTTCATGCTACTTAAATTTTTCCAATCATTGCTATAATAGACCCTACAGTCAAACCTCCACAAATAGACTCATCCTCCAAGTTCACTTCAGAGGCTATGGTCTCAACGACATACAGCTATTTCGAGAAAGGTTGTCGGAAAAAATGTGCACGCGACAATCCCGAAAGGTAATATGGGATATGATCAATACACTGTTCCTGACGACTGTAGCTGTCGAACCTACTTTTGTTGCTTTCCTCTAACCGTCGAAAACACATTTCCGTGGCCTTTCGTGCCAATTCTTTCAAATTTCTTTGAAGAACAGAGAACTCAAAACCACCCACAATGCCTTTCAGGATTGTCGCATGCACTTTTTCCGACAACTTTTCTCGAAGTAGCTGTAAAAACATGACACTTGTTACAACAACTGAGCGAGATCTTGCGCGCTGATTGGTCGGTAGCTGTGATCTGTGAGGGTGTAGACCAACTTCGTTCCCAGGTCCTTTCTCTTCCTCCCGAAGAAAGAAGACTGTATAATGACATAAATGAAGGCAAATTCTTCTTTTTTTATCTTTTTCTTTTTTCGGTCTCTCGCGCGAGATTTCTCGAGAAACGTCGCCCGGAAATGGACGTTGGAAACTGTCAAGGTTGAAATGGGAAGTAAGCAAGTAGGAAAGAGAAGGCAAAACGTTTACAAAGGTCTGAAAAACCGGTTGCTTCTTTGAAGGGAACTGCTAATGAACCGCTAATAAAATACGAGGGGCCATGTGTCAATATCCCAGAGGAATTAGTCATATCCTTGCATATATTATCCTGACACACAATTTATTGTTTACGAATAATTTTTCGTTCAAGTGTTGTTAAACACAACGTTATAACTCAATATGAAACAGGATTTTCTTAGTCCTGACTTCGTATAGACAAACTTCATTATTTAGAGGGAAGTATTCAAGATTGCCGAAAGCATTTTTAAAGATTCCAAACCTGAGCTTTGCTTTAATTCCAAGTTGCGCTCTTTTATCCATGCAATCACCATCAACTCACAGCCTCAAGGACCAGTTGACTTCTTGTCGTATTTTGCAGTGTTTGTGTCTCATAGTAGCAAATACCTCGTCCACAGCTTTCATCTCTAATTGTATAGGTGAAACGATCCTCTGTATGGAAATTGAAATTGCCGTTCCTGGCTCGTTTTCTTCAAACATAACAACCTTTTCCGAATAGTTTTCTGACGTTTCAGTTTAAAAACTGCCGTATGAACTGCCTGATGTAAAAAATCGTGTTCAATGGTAATCAGTCGACGTTGCTTTTCTTAGCGCGTATACAGACAACTAATTCTAAATACTGCGACTTCGAAAAACAAAGGCTCATTTCAAACGTCACATTCCACGCGTGCCGAATTTAATGGTAATAAGGAAAATATAGCGTTTAGTCTCGCTCATTTACATTAGATTTGGCATAAGGGAAACGCGACGTTTAAAACGGGTCTAACGTTAATGATTCTGCCCCCGTGGCACCATGGAATGCTCGCTGAAGGTGAACTGTAGACGCCATATTTTGGGATCTCTTGTGGGATCCTTGGCAATGTAAAGACGAGCCCTTCAACGCTTCCACATCGTCTAAAATACACTTCTTTTACCCCCTTGCCCCTCCCCCCAACTTGCATAAAAACTAACAATTAAATACATAGTACCATTTAAAGGCACTGCTGAAGATGTTTCATTTGCATGGTAACACCATGCAAAAAAATGAACCACGTACAAATGTATGAACACAGTGAAAGCACCTTCGTTTTTGCTGTTGTTGTTGTTGTTGTCATTTTAGAATCCTATATTGATTACTTGCAATCGTCCCAAAATGTTTAAAAATCAGTGTTTACGCAATGTTTGGGGGGACGAAGTGTATTGTGGGATGATGTGGAAGCAGTGAATACCCGCTAAACAGTACCAAAGAGTCAGAGAACTTAGATTTTTGTACAAACAAATTCTAAATAGGATTGCCCCGAGGCTTTCTTACAAATAATGACCCAGCGCGTAGCGTGAGGTCAATATTTCAAGAGTAAGATATATTGCACCTTTTCATCGTTTTAGAAACAGCAACTCATTATTGAATTCAATAAAGTGAAACAGTAGGTCATTATTTTTAATTGTGACCTCCTATTCTTCCCCAGAGACCCTCTCTAGGTTTCTTGAAAATGATAACCTGTTTGAAACAATTCAAAGGTGCTTTAAAAACTGAGAAACGAAATTGTGACGCCAATATCGTGAACAATCCAAAAATCAGGTCATTCAAGTCATTTTAGTGATTTTCCTATAACCACTGTTTTCAGTTTTGTCGATCCTACAGTTGCAATAGCACTGTTGGTGTCATTTGTCATTGACACTGTAAAGGATGAGAAAACCAAGTGGTACGAGTTTGGAAGAGAATCTCTCATGTCATGTCTTGTCGAGGTAAGTCGATAAGTGGTGTTACTGTTGGGTTTGCTGTGTCTATACTTTAGTGCTCAGTTGGACCTTTCACTGTAAATTGTCTGAGACGTGTTTAAGATATAACTTGATACCACAACACATTGAGTTTTATCGTTATGGAATTGAAATTATAACAAATTTTGAATCTGATTGGCTGGCAAAAATCCTTATATTTTTTACTTCACCCAGTGTGACAGCGAGGTGAGACTACACATGTGGTGAGCACACGGTTTTCAAACCAAAAAATTCGGTCATTCCAAAGTTAGTGTCTTGACAAGTACTGCGCATTTTGTGATGTCTGGAAAAGAGAGCAATGACCGGCCATTCCTGGGGTTATGGGGTTTTGTCCATTTTGAGGTTGCACGCCCAACCGGATCGGTTTTGTGTCCTAATGAACAATGTGACTGTTTTGAAAGCAAGGTTGCGCGAGACACTGGGTCAAAAGTTTTCCCCAAAACAGTCCCACAGTGTAATTCCATGAATGGGCCTCATAATGATGTCAATTGTCCAGCTTGAGGATGGGCGCGCCTCTTGATCGCTGTCGGTGGGATTCTTCTAGGGGCATTGTCGCTGTTACGAGGTTGCGAAAGCTAAGAAACTGGGAAAAATTTTTTCCAAAATAGCCCCACAGTGCTATTCCATGAATGAGACTCGTAGTGATGTCTATTGTGGAGCTTGAGGATGCGCGCGCCACTTGATCGGTGTCCTGTCCAATTGCATTGTGGGACTATTCTAGAGGCATTGTCGCTATTACGAGGCTGCGCAAGCTAAGAAACTGGGAAAATTTTCCCCAAAATAGTTCCACAGTGCAATTCCATGAATGAGACTCATAGTGATGCCTATTGTCCAGCTTGAGGATGCGCGCGCCTCTGGATCGGTGTCGTGTCCTATTGCATTGTGGGAGTATTCTAGGGGAATTGTCGCTATTACAAGGTTGCGCAAGAAACTGGGAACCCACAGTGCAATTCGACGAAACACCGACCAAAATCACACGCAACCTCAAAACAGCATTCCTTTCTTTTCTCTTGTTTTATAGTGGTTTGTGGTTCTAATACTGTTAGTATTAGCAAATGCGTTGTGGATGCGTTACCGTAGAACTCGAAGAAGAATTCACAGAATCTCCAGCATTCGTGACACACAGCGTACGCCAACGACTAACGTCGACGACGCGAATTGATAAATATTTAGTGGATGGATTTATCCATCATACTTAGATATTCAATGAACAATTCTTCAATTAGTGCTTAACATGTTCTTCCCAAAAAGTAGGTAGAAAGTGGATTTTCTTAATTATTAGGTACCACGAATTTCCCTACAGCCGTCTTGGAGAATTTCTTGCTGGATCGACAACCCAGTGTTTCTTAACTCTTTCTAAAAGTGATTCACTCTAGCTTCGAAAGCTTTACGTCACATACTCAACTTAATTTAATATCGTCATATATTAAGCTTGTAGCCAACTGTAATTTTTTTGTAGATTAGATTAGATATTTGTATTTAGATTACGATTCGCGAATCGTAGGACGACTCGCCCTAATTTACTCTAGAGGCGCCGCTGTGAAGATGCTCTTGGAAACCTCTAATTTCATTTGCTCTTCCGGGCGCGAAACTCCTCAGGCTTGGCCTTAGTATTAGTTCTGTATTGTTACAATGTAAAATAGTATGTACTCCCTTGAAAACGTAATATATACCGGTATTAGCAAATTTGCTTTTGTGTTATTATTACCAGGAATATGAATTAAATATGAATATAAATACGAAACTGAGGTTTTTATTATACTGTAATGTTAAATTTGATATTGTTCGAGATAACAGAGATAACAGTTGAAGGTTAGATCGTCGTGTCATTGTATTCATCGTCAGCCCAAGTGTAAAATTCTTGAGGCAGTTAAGAAATTGTAGCAGAATAACTTCATTACATAGTCCAAATGGCCTGCACCCTCAGTCCACGATTCTTGTAAGGACCACTTGAACAAACAGCGGCGAGAGAAAGCCGGGTCTTGTCGTAGATCAGGATCAGCAATATAAATTTTAAATTGAATGCAAGGCCGATCGAACAGCTAAGGTTTACAAATTTATTTGCCCAATATTTCGACTAGACAAAACTACTTATCATCAGAGGCTAGAAAAGCTAAATGAGAATAGAATAAACGGTTGCAGTATATAAAATAATAGAAAAATAAAATGTGATTGGTGGAGCAATACAATACACAAAAACTTGTATAAAGAGGTTACATAAAAACATGTGCCAATAAAACGAGATGAAATTTAATCTATTGACATATATTTTTATGTAACCTCTTCATACAAGTTTTTGTCTATTGTATTGCTCCACCAATCACATTTTATTTTTGTATTATTTTATTTACTGTAACCGTTTATTCTATTCTCACTTAGCTTTTCTAACCCCTAATGAAGTCTAGTTTGTCTAGCCGAAATATTGGGCAAATAAAGTTGTAAACCTTAGCTGTCCGATCAGCCTTGCCTTCAATTTTAAACCCTCAGTCCAGCCGGTCCAGGCCCTCGCTGCCCGGGCGAAGGAGCGGTTTCGATGACGTCACGACCCATGCTACGGAGCAGGTTTAGCCCACTTTCGATTCAGAATGATACCGAGTCCTAGCGTGCAGGCCGCGCGAGAGGAACACGCGAAGGGTGGAGGGGGTCTCCTCTCCTTTTCTCCCCTCGCGTGTCCTCGAGATTCCTTCTTTCGCCCTAAAAAACCGCCGCCTGCCACGCAGGATAAGCAAGTCCTGGAGGACAAGCGAAAATAACTTATTACACATATGCAATCATTTTCTTTACAAGTGTCCTCGAGGACTCGCTTTCATGCTGAAAAGTGGTAGATTATCTTAACTTTGGCCATAAAAATAGAAAATAGAGTCGCGTGTCTTGTTAATATATATTTTTTTAATTTATAAAAATACATCTTTTTGCAAATATTGTAACTTTCTAAGATTCAAACTCATTTTTTGAGCAAATTATGTTACAGAAATAGCAGTTTTACTTTTATGAAACATCTATTTCCTGTAAAGGAATTTAAAATTATCACAATTTTACAAGATGTCTTTCATTTGGATCAACCACTGGAAGACTCTAACTAACGTTGATTTGAAAAACAAACCATAACCATAATGAACTGTTAAGTGGGCGTAGAAATTTGGACACGCTGGCGACAAAAGACGTAGCCGTCTACGAAAACGCCTACTACGCGCATTTCTTAACGAAAATTTATCATCTACAAATTGAGCTTAAAATTGCACTGTCGACGAACAACCCGACTTCATTTTCTTTGTTCAAATCCCTCGTTCTCGCTTCGATGGTCCTCTGTTAGCAAAATCACAATATCTATGACGTGATTTGTCTAATGTACGTCTTTAGAGTTAGAGTTTGTATTTTTTTTTTTTTCGAGTTCTTTCCTAATGTACATTTATTCCAATATTTCTGGAAAACTAAACAAATTTTTTAACAAAATTCCTCTGATCGCGTTGCAACGCTCCGTAATTCGACGACAGTGAATTGTCAGTACTTTTAAAAATAGGCCTATCCTATACTTTTCACTGCAACATACAGCAGAGGTCTTTTAACAGTAACAAAGTTTAAAAATATTCAGACTAAAAAACATTGAATATTGGAAGAATCACGGCTTTATGGAAAAATAATGCTTGGTAACATTTAATTCTTGTGTGGTCAGCTTATGAGAAAGCCGTGGCCCTGTCTGTTTGGAATCAACTGAGATGATGAAGTAGATTGGCCCTATTCGACCATCAAATTAAAGCTTTCAATCAGCGTTGTGAGAATTTTCACGAATGGGTGTTTCGAGCGGTATTTCTTCGCTGGGGCAAAGCCTAAAGATTTGGCACAAGACTGGTCATGCTCGTGACGTAAGCTTTCGATGACATAACGACTACGAGGGAGAGTGTTTCATTTGATATCCTAACACTGAAAAACGAGGTCCTGCCGAGTATTTTTCGACCTTTTTTAATTAATTACAGCAAAACCTTCAGAACGCGAACACCCCAGCTCAAGAGGTTGGCTTACAGGAGGTGAAGATTGCAGTGTTTGTTAAGTCGCTAGGCCATGACTCGAAGTATCTCGATTATGGGATGGGACCGTTTGCGAAGGTTCAGCTTTTCAGAGCTTGGAATAGACTCTTGATGAAACTCTCTAGCTCGTATCTCAGGGAAATAGATTTTCAAGCCATTCAAAGGAAAAAAGAATCTCCAAATTCATCACTTTGAGTTAATAAAGGAGAAATCTACTTAGTGCTAGATTGTGTAGTTCACAATGTCAGTTCTTTTTGGTTTGTTCGTTGTGCTTGTTGTACTTAATCGTCTCAGTCAATTCCAAGCTACAGTCTATTTGTTAAATGGCTTCACTTAAGATTTCCTCCTCGAAATTAATCTTCCCCAAATAATTTACCCCACTTAACAATTTTGGGCTGGAACATTCAAAATCTTTCTTCTACAACTTTCACTCTTTTTGCTAAAACTTTCACTCTTTACTTTTGTACAAATAAAACCTAACTGAAACTAAAATATGCCCAAACATATCCCAAGCGAAAGGTAACTTATTTTCCACAGAAATAATGGCATAGATTCCCTTTAAAACCTACCAATTTCTTAAACTCTTCAATTTACAAATAAATTAAAGTTCTAAATGTTTTCGACAAAATCAAGAAAACGGATTTAACGATGCAATTGTAATTTTGTTTGATTAGGGACAGAAGCACCAAAATTATTTGATAAAAAGGCGTTCTTGAGATAAATATGATTTTAAAATGTAAAAATACCACCAGGTCAAATTTCATCTCTGTTAAGTAGAGAAAAGTTGCGGATATAATAAGCTTATTATTAAAAAAAAGTATGTCGAAATAAAAAAAATAAGAATTTTCTTTTTTGCAGCTTTAAACAATCTGGTGAAAGTATGAAGTTTAGAAAAATAGCTCACAACTGCAAGAAATGCAGGTTTTTTCTGTTGCCTTTGAAAATTGCGAAGAAGACGTCACGAGTTTGCGTGATAATGCTTGCGTGACTATTGATGCCTGACCACATGAGAAGACAAAGGATTTATGTGGACGATTTGTGACTCTCTTCTATGTTTTATAGACATCAATGGGAGAGAACCCTGACAAAGCTTGCTGGAAAAACTCCTGTTTTTCCTGGATGCCCTTCAATCTCCCCCAGCTACGAAGAAAACAAAGAATAATCTTCGATCACAATGGGCACTTGACAGCTTAACAGTCACGTGGGATAACGCATTGGGTCCTCTATTGTGCCCCTCTCACAAATAAGCCCTCTCAATCTCTAAAAAGCTCTTCTCCTCTTTCCAGGGAAAGAAAGCTATCAAGCCTTTCCTACCTCCTCTCTTTTAACCCCCACTTCCTCCTTATTCTTCACAAACCTCGTTCCCAGCTTCTCTCTCCTATCCATGGGAACAAGTAGGAGAGCACCCGGGGAACGAGGTTGATTCTTCACTACCAAATTGACAAAAGATAGACTGATCCGGTATAGTTTATTCATATGCTGGAAGTTCGGATCATTGGCTGCAAGACCTCTAACGTTACGTGCTTGAGCATTTCCACTTTGCGTCCTATTGTAGTTCTTTTAGGAGAACTGACACCATCTTCTGGTTGTTTGAAAAACAGTATGGTGCCCCATTTCATTAAATCAAGCCCCCTTCCTCTCTATAAAGCCTCCTCCCCTCAAACGAGCTTGAAAGAAACAAGCCCACGGGGGGGTTTAAACGAGGATTTACGGTACATCATTTGAAAAGTTCATTTCCTTTCCTTCCAGATTTCACCGAGTCGTTAGCTCTATAGCGAGGTGTTTTTATACCATGTGACTTCAAATGGCTCATTGTGTATAAAGCAACTGTATCACCAACGCCTTTCGTAGCCTTGGACCAGGCTCCGCAGGGGAGGAAAAAGGTAAGAAACGGGGTCTCAGCGGTGGCCTGGGAAGAGGGAAAGTGCAGCAGAGACCCCGCCACCCTTTTCCCTCCCCAGACTGCCCCCTGGCTCGTTTCGCTCACCGCATTTTTTTTTTTTGGCCACGCAAATTTTTTTCTTCTTTTTCCCCCAATGCGGAGCCGGGTCCCAGGCTACGTAATTAAATACCACGAGGACGCGTAACATGCATGAGCTATTTGACAATTATGTTATCCCTGAGGATCGAAACGCTTACTGAAACGGCAGTCTTTCGATCTTTAATATCCTCTGGTGTTACTGTAAAGGAAACATGGCGGAAGAAAACGCCTGCAATGCAGGATATCTGAAGAACTGATACTTACCCACCACTCGGCATCCTCCCCCTCCCCCTTGACCAATATTATGTCTCCTTCCATGAAGGTGAGTTCGTCGTCATTGTCGGCTTCACAGTCATATAGTGCTTGCACTCGTTGCGGAAGGCCCGAAGGAGTCTAAGTAGACAACAGGAAAGGATAGTGTGATCCTTGAAGTTTACATACGACAGCCGGCAGTTTGTGTCGCAATAATACATATTCCCTCACACGCTCGACGCCCTGTGCCTAGAGAAGCTTACGCATTTAAGCGGAGCCACGATCATTGACTCTTTTTCCCCATAAATCCACTTTTGGACATTTTTAGGGTAGAATTTATTTAAATTTCCCCTTTAAGCTTCCATACCTGGATAAAGATTTTGCGCTTATCCCAGCTTAGAACAACCCGGCCCAGGGTCAGGGTCCAGAGGAGTTCAGTTGGAGCATATAGACTACGAGTAGTCCCCCATTTGTCCTCAGGGATAGTAGAGCGAAACGCGAGCGCGCGTGAAAATCACCCCACGCGAGAAAAGGCGACAGGCGACGAGGAGAGCCACCGCGTCTCGCCTTTCTCGCGTGGGGTGATTTTCACGCACGCTCGCGTTTCGCTCGCCCTACTATCCCTGAGGAAAAATGGGGGACTTCTCGTAGTCTATTGGAACATACGAATAAATTATTAACGTCTCACCGGGTAAAATATAAATCCTCGTTGATAAACCCAAATAATAAGCCCGATAGGATCTTAATCGATGCATTTCAAACAAATCTCCTTACAAAACAAACTGCCATTTTGAATACAAATTTAACCAAAAGCCATTTCCTTGCGGGAGCCAAAACCGTTACCCGAAGCCAATCTTGCAGGTATACACCAATTTAAATAGCCCACGTTCGATATAATAAAATTCTAATACGACTCCGAGGCTTTAGGGACAAAATTGCAATGTTTTCATGACTCCATTGTCTCGCAATTCGCAGAGGAGACTTGAGCACAAAGAAGGCCAAACCAAATTTAGAAAAATGACCAGAGAGGCATAAAGTCATATTAGAACTTAAAAATATATCGAACGTGGGCTATCAAGGTTGTTTCGGCGTGGAATGATGCATGATAGATGATGCATAATCCATGTTTCATGGCCCGCGGTGCATTGTAGGAGCACGTTTAGTAAATCATGTGCCCATCCACGACGAGCCTAGAAACCCAGTATGCAGCAAACGTTACAGACGCTACTATGCTATGTGAGTAGAATGTTAACACAAAGTATTTCAAAACACTGAATCCTAGGCTTCTTCGTCTGATTTGAGTTTAGGTTTTGCTCTGTGGCAATATGCAAAAATCGAAAATTTTTAACGAGTTTGCATTATTCACTGTGTTTCACGGGAGCAACCTTACTTGAAGTAGGTGTATATGTTGTGTAACGGAAATGTCGAAATAGCTATTGTGTATGGTTTTTAACACAGTTTTGGATGTTCCCATGACAAACTGAGCTCCTCTGGATTCTGCGGTTCAGGTTCGACTGCCAAGAAACCTTGTAAGGACCGGACAACCTGAAAGAGTATTGTAAAAAAACTACACCACGATACTCACCGACAGGGTTCTGTGTGATCTTGGCGGAAGATCTGGAATGGGATTGTCTGGAACGGTGACACTTTCTTTTTCTTCAGCGGGTATTTGACCTTGATTACTATTTTCGCTTTCTGTGTTTACTACAATACAAATAAAAAACATCACGTGAATGTGATATTTCCATAAGAATCCAATAAATATGGATTAAGCAATTTCGGTTTTGTGTTTGTTGAGCTCCAAAATTAGAGGTCTTAGAGTCATACCAGCCAAATTCAAGATATCACAGAGTATAGAACGTTTTGACATGACGTCAAGGCTACCATATTGGTGTTCAAAACAATGAAACAGCGGCCTTGTTGATCTACCAAAATAATCGTTTGGGATTGAACAATTTTCTTTTACTCAAGGAAAACTTTCTTTTGTTCCAAGCAATACGACAGCTGCTGACCAAGTGAATGAATACGATCCAATAGAGGCAAAATGCTTAAAAAGCTTGATAAAAGATTCACACCCACCACCACAATAAGCACGTGTACTAGCGCTTAACGCACTACTCTATCCCACTTATTTCAAGTTTCGCGGCAAAAAGCACCGGTTGCCAGTCTATTTTCCCGCGCTTGGCAGAAATTTCACGATTTTCCCGCGCTTATTTCCTCCCTAGCACGCTCTACCAAGCTTCACATAAATTACTATCTTCAACGCGTGACGACAGCAAAGGTCTGTCTGCGCTTGGCCCTATTGAGCATGCTTTCCACCGCTAGTTATGATTTATTCCATATGGATTCGATTTTGTGTCTAGTGGCCGTTAGAGGTCACTTTTTGTCTGTCAAAATAATCCGGTTAAAGAACTTAATTTCCTGCATTTCATAACCGCGTGGCTAATGCAGCGAGTGCACTACAGCACATATGCTTAAGGGGGAATTTAAACTCATTTGTCTACCTACCTAAGAACGACGTTTTGCTGGATAATTCTGATCCCGATCGTCGAGGTGGAGGAGGGCGAGGTAGAGTGGCGAACCTGCCGGCAAAACAACACACAATTCAGTAACAGAAGACAATTCAATGAATAAACATGAAGTACAATATCACTTAATAATTCACTGCTGACCTTGGTGTTAAATCTTCTTTGGCTACAAGTGAAGGAGATGACGTCACTCGGACTGACCCGTGTTTAATGGGCCTCGGAGGAGGTAGGGGACGATTATCTGTTACGTCTCTGCCTACAGCGTCTGCAGGATCCGAAAGCTTTTTCTCCACAGGAAGCTTCAGAACTGATCCCGGACCAGACGGGATTTCCTCACCAAAGGGGGATCTTCCTTCGGATTTTGACCTCCGGTGCATGGGAAGCGGGGGAGCGGCGGGCTTTGTATCCCCTAGTCTCTTAGGGGCGGGAGGAACAGGTGGAGCTCGCCGATTGACAACCTCAGGGGGAGGCCGCGTTCGGAGTTCCGGTGGAGAAGCTTTGACGGCTGACCCTGTATCGTCGAACTTTGGCTTGGCAGGTAGAGGGGGAAAAGGGATATCGACGCCGAAACGTTTATCTCGCTCTCGACTGACAGAGGAGCAGCGGACTGGGGGAACAGGGGGTGGGGAGTCGGATAAATCACCAACATCATCAGCACTGAAAATAAAAACAGAGGAAGTTATAAGACGTTTATTTTGTAAAGGGAATTTGTGACAGGTGGCCACTTTCGGGAGCAAGCAACTTCCGCACTAAGCATATTCTTCCGGCCTTTCCCAGTTTATTTAACACAATTTTAGAACACCTAAAAAATGAAAACTCCAATACATATGATTAGGCAGCGTAGAGCCATACCGTATTTATTCGATTAACCGCCCTGGGCACTTATTATATTTTTGGACCTTGAGAGTGGGCGCTTATTCGAGGCTGGGCGCTTATTAAATTTTCACGATTTTCAACAAGTGTAGTATGTATATTTTGCAAGAAAGCAGTAAATGGTAATAACAAAACGCGAAGATGTAACAAAGCAAGGTTTCTGCAAAACACTCTTAAGAAAACTCCGTCTTCGGGGAAGTCTCAAATTAGTACTTATTCCTTTTTTGGGGGTGGTAGCGGGAAGGGAGTGGGCGCTTATTTGAGTTTGAGTGGGAGTGGAAGGGAGATGGGGTGGGGTGGGGGTGGGCGCTAATTCGAGGTTGGGCGCTTATTCGAATAAATACGGTATATGAAAAACTAAAGACCTTTAAAACGTTAATAAAGTCATTTTCCGACCTTTTTTGGCTGACGGGTACGTTATTCTAAATTCGCGGCAAAATCGATCAAGAAATAGACTGGTCTGTGAAAACCGTGTGACATGAATACAGGAGAATAGGCCGTTTCCCAGTCACGTCAAGCCTCTGTTTCAAAGCGAGGCTGAGTGAGGTTGACATGAAAATGATTTTGTCATTGTCATGCAAATAAATCTGATTTTCATAAGAAAGGTTTTGCAGTTAGCCTCATTTAGAAAGTGAGAGTTTTTGGAACTCGGAAATGGCTTTTGTTCACTGCTAGTTATGAGCTCCTGATAACGATGATTTGGTCTTCCTTTGAAAAACTCCTGACAGAAGTATCGACAGTGGCTAACTGTTTCAATCTTTAAACAGAACATCTTTAACCGAGAAAAACGTTCTTTCATTGAATGCTCCACTTCTAAAAAAACTTACGTTTTCGTTTTAGGTCCGTGACCAAAGGTACTTGCCATAGAATTAAACGTGCTCTCTGAGTTTGTTGAGGGAACGAACATACTCGCTCGCACATTAACAGCGACTGTTTCTCCTGAGGGGGGAACGGGTGCCCTCCGTCTTACGAGAGGCGAACCCCCGGAAAGTTTATCTTTCGAAGGTGAGTCGAGTGAAAGACCCGACACCAGGGGGCTCATTCCTGGAGGCCCCGGAATTCCTTTCAAGAACCCCGTCCCCGGCAGGATCATTTGACTGACAGGTCGGGTTGGTAAATGACGCCGATGGCGCGGAGGAGTGGGAGGACTGGACTGAACCTGACAAAATAAAAAAAATCGCTTGTTACCAAAACATCTGCATGAACTTAAGTGGATCTATTGAAAAATTTCCACTGAAAGAATTCCTTGCGGAATGGCCAAAGGGACGCGCACAATATGTTCGCTATATCAAGGTTTCGTTACATTAAGGTTTTTTCCATATATTTCACCGTTACTGGGCTGAAGAAAATCGCTTGTTATACCGAGGATTTCGTTACATAGAAGTTCGTTAAATCGACGTTCCACTAAAGATCGTTTTCACATGACGTCACGGCGGCCATATTTGTGTAAAAAAAAAACAATGAAACGGCGGCCATGTTGGTTTCCATATGGGTCCTGTAGGTATTGAACAATTTTTCTTTTGTTACAAGAAATTCACAAAGTTGCAGACCACGTGAGTGAAAACGATCTATAAGGATATAAACCTGTTTTAGTCACGTAACCAGCAGCTATGTCAATCAATTGGAACAAAAGAATGCGTTTAAATATTAAAAGAGTTCAAATCCCACAGGACTGGTTTGGGACATCCAACATGGTTAGCATTAGGTAACATCGGCTGAAGTCAGATTGTTTCTTTCAGTAAAATTACATGAAGAACAACTTGTTTTATATTACTGTGTAATATAAAATGAAATAGAAAAAATCCACTGTAATGCTTTGAACCCGGGTCACTTGCTTTATAGCCTACATCCATATCAACTACACCATCGAGGACTAGCTGCCAAATCCAATAATTTTTAAAATATACATGTTCTTATGCCGTACCCCATTACGATATTTAAAACCTAACCGTTTTCAGTTCAGTGCTTAACTCTCTACTGTGTTCTCTCCATAATTGACGCTCTGTAGTTTTGGTTTCTTCAGCTATTCTAGCCTCATTCTACATTCCAGTCTCGTTCCATTATGGAAATAATGCGTTGTGTAAAATTCATAAGGTGTTCAATCTGGTTTCACTGGATGTTATCTAACGCTAACCCATCAACATGGCCACCAACATTGCGGACGTGACGTCATGCGTCAAGGGTCTGTAGCCTTTCTAGCGACTCGTATCTGATCAAAGTGCTTCACTTTTTACCTTCGGCTCAGTGTTTGAGTCATTCAACGACTCCTCGTCACTAAATTCAGGTTTGATATCCATTAAATCTAAGGGATTATCGTAAATTCCATCAGCCTGAAAAACAAAGAAATCGCAATAAATCACCGTAATAGGTGCTCAGTACTTCTCAAAAAGCCACCAAATAAGGTAACGTGCTGACAGGCCATTTCCAGGTTGCCAGAAGCCTCTGTTTCAAAGCGAGGCTAAGTGCGAAGCCATTGATATGAAAATGAATTTTTCATACTCATGCACATAAAACTCATTTTCACAAGAGAGGTTTTGCACTTAGCCTCGCTTTGAAAGCAAGCATTTTTGGAACTCGAAAGTGGCCTATTCATTCCTAGACTACGAGTCGCCTTTTCTCGCGTGGGGTGACTTTCACGCGCGTTCGCGTTTCGCTCGCTCTACTACTATCCCTGAGGAAAAATGGGGGACTACTCGTAGTCTAATTCATTCCATGAAATTTTTATTTTTCTCTGGTTCTGTTCTTTGAATACTTCATGAAAAACTCTTACTTCGTTTAGACCCCAGTCTATCTTGACATTCTCACAATGTCCCAGTTTATCTGAAGCACTCTGTTTTAACTGAAAAATAAAAAAGGACAGGATTATTACCACCTACAGTCGAACCCCTAGGTAAATTCGAAGTGTTTTAAATATGAAGCCCCCTGCAAACGGACGCAACATGACCAAAAACTCCCAACATTGTTGGACGTTACATCCTGCGTCCGTTTCCACACCCTGTTGCATGTTGTTTGTGTGTTGGGAGACGCGAAGTTTGAAGCCGATCAAACTTTTAGCTACGTGCAAACGGACGCAACGACTCCCAACAATGTTGGGAGTTGCCTGGCCAACAAGGTTGCGTCCGCTTGCACGAGGCTTACGAGGTTTACGTAGGCACCGTAATTCAGTGCAGCAAGTAGGTGCATTTAGTAGATGCGTTATACGAAAGGCTCGCTGGTTCAGCTCTCAAGGGGGAACGCCTGTGATGATCTTGAGTAAACCTGAATTACAACTTATGACCACTCGCTAATAAACATCCTCTCCTACTTACCAGTTCAATAGCCTCTGCGTGCCCTGTCCCTTTAGCAATGTCCATGGGTGTTTTCCCTTCTTTATTTTCTGACAAAAAATGCAAACAATACGGTCTATTTAGGCAAATTTGGAAAGTGGAAACTAAGACATCAAAAAGGACAATAGCAATAAAACCACAACTACGAACCAACCAAATTGCAAATACGTGTGCAAGTTTGCCATGAGCACGCGCAAGAAAGCATGGGATGCTGCCACTGGCGGGAAAAGTAGGGTTGGAATTAAGCGCGGGAAAAAAAGTGTGGTGTGGAGCGCGCGAAAAGATGAAGCCGTTGCCACCGTTGCGAGAGGGTGTCAAAGACAGACAAAAAGGAATTGGTAGAGAGCATCTAGCTGGTAGCACTTGCTAAGGATGGAACACAAACGGCTGGCGCAATTGGCTACAGTTGGGTGGGGGAAAATAAATCAAGAGGTTAGAGGTGAAGTGTTGTCGAGCGCGCGGAATAATGAAAACGCTGTCAGTGAAATGAGAACACGTGGTTGTTGTCAATGTAGCACGCTGATAACTGTTCAGGCCAAGAAACGGCTGAGAAGCCAGACGTTGACTCTTTTGAAAAAGAGAAATGGTAAAATAAAACTGATAAGAAATATGGACCTAAATTGAACTTACCTACGCCAAGACTTTCTGTGCCGCCAGCTCTTATCAAGACCCTCATGCATTCCGTTTTACTAGACAGAGAGGCCACGTGAAGCGCTGTGTTGCCGTCCTCGTCTTCTACGTTTACATTATTACTACAAGAGCACAAGAAATGGAAAACTCAAGATCCTTGTGCTTGTTCTGTTAATTGCGACGCTGTTTTCCAGCCAAACACACACTTACAAACGTAACTAAACGCGACAGATCGTCTAGAGACTGAAAAGTTATAACTACGTACCAAGTAAATAGTACATGACCATCTCAAAGTACCACCTAAGAGGTTTCATTTGGATAGTCACCACAAAGGATTTTGTCTTTAGAATCAAGAGATCCACCCTACAAACCTCCTTCGTTAACTCTGTGAGGTTAAGTCAGAGTAAATTATGGACGTCAAGTCTCCTTTTTAACATTTAAAGATGCTTCAACTACCAATGTTGGGGAATACATGGAACTTTGGCATTCCTATTTATTACAATATAGTTTACTTAGGTATTACGTATATGACAAGTACCTTAAATTTACAAAATAAAAACATTAATACTGACTTACCAATTTTGTGCTAAGAAATCGACGATATGAAGGGATGTCAAGTCCTCCTGTTCAACAGCTACATGAAGAGCTGTGGCATTTTTCGGCTAGCCGGGACAAAAAAAAATGTAATGTAATGTTGGTGTTGTAGTTTCTTGATATTGCGGACGGGTGTAATCACAAAATTACGTCATACAAAAGATTGAAAAGAAAGGGAACGATACGCACACCACAACACAATGGTTTACGGTCGCTTCGCCGCACAATGAAGTTGTTTCGCTACAAAGTCGTTCGCTGCAAGTCATTTCGTTGCAAAGTCGTTACGCCACAAGTTTTTTCGCTGCATCATAAAGTCGCTAACCTACAATAGCTTTCGCCACACTGAGAAACACCCAGACCGTCAGAAGGCATACATATCAAGCATAGAAAGGTACACCTTATTCAAAAATGGAGGCAATTTTATTTTTTTTTTATATTTTTGTTAATTTGCCCTTGTTGCCTCAGTTGCACCTGCAGAATTCAAAATTGCTTTTACGGCCTTGAAAGGGGGAATTGAGGGTGAATTGTCAGAAGGACAAAAAAATGACTTTTGCCACCATTTTGGAAAAATCCTGGGAAGACGATAGGAAGACAAGCAACCGACCCCTAGCGTGTGCGGAGATGTCTGAAACCGCTGCCAAACAATCGCGTTTACGTGATACCAGTGATGCTGGTATAGGTTTTCCAGAACGTTCCCTGTAGCTAAGTTACACGTTTTTAAGACTTACATGACCAGGAAGCCGTGTACAGAGCTCTACTCCTTCAGCAAACGCTTGTAAAACCGCTAAGATGTCCTTAGATTTGACAGCTTGGTGAAGCTCCTATCAAAAACAAAGGAAGCTATAAATATCTTTGTGAAGCAGCAATTTATCCGATCAAAACATGAAGTTTCTGTGTACAGATAGCACCACGCGTGGAAGTAACTCTTTCTCGGAGAATAGCGACCCGCAACAAACGCACCTGAAGTATTTTTTCCTCGTTGTCCCCTGATTTTATTGCGTATTTATGTTGAATGTATTTCGCTCGAATAAATTCTTTCCTTTCATCCCTGAAAAGGAAATTAAAAGGTCATGGTAAACATCACACAAAGCTGAGTGCTGTTAATATTTTTGTTCAAAACCAAAGGGAAATAAATAACTCACATGTTACTTGAAGATGTTGGTTTTTCGTTGTAGTCTAAAGTGGCTTCCATAATTTCATTAAATCCGCCGTTTCCTACTGCTTTCGCTTGCTGTTAATACAAGAAAGCAAAAAAATCTATTTCAAGTATTCTATAACCTACAGTTTAGTAATTCAAAATTTTGTCACGCAGTCTTTGGTGTAAGGCACTTAAAACAACACAAAAAATAAGCACAACGCCTTAAAATGGGCAACGGCTGGCCATGAACTTACTAGTAATTCAACAGTGCCGAGTTTGTCCAGTTCAATGGATCGTATTCTAGAGATGTGTACTCCCATATCTCGGTGAATCCCAGAACACTCTATACACAGCAAAACCCCGAGATTAGTGGCCAGCCACGTGGGATCTGTCAAAAAGAAAAGTAAGTACCGTCTGTGAGAAACTTCAATACTCCCATTTCAAGCAACATTTTAACAACATGGACTCTTTTTCACGGACTCGTACGCCACTTCCACATTAGCCTGTTCCAGGCTCCGAGATGGTGGTGAAAAGTCGTTCAGTAAAAAGAAATGCGAAAAACGCGCGGGGGCTGGGGAGAGACAGGGCGGCGGAGCCATTTCCCATAATGCACCATATTCGCCCCCCAAAATTGTGCATAAGGATTATTTTCAATTTCTCTTGGGACGGCTGCCGGTAATATCCAGGAGAAATGAAAAACAAAGGTTATGAAAAATTTTGGGGGGCAAATAAGGTGCATTATGCATTACAGTTATGCAAACCCTCGACTTCGTCTCGGGTTTGCATAACTGTCTCGAATTCTCCCAACCCCTCTCGTGTTTATATCAGACTATGCAAACACGGAAAACGTTTTCTATTACTTAATTATTCCACGAGTGCGTGTTGGATATGAGTTGGCTCAGGGCTCCTGGTTGGCTATAATCATCTCATATCCAACGAGCGCGAGTGGAATAATTATTTTATTAAAAACACTCACAAAATATCGAGAATTCTTCCAGACTTTATTTGTAAAAACAACCGATTTTCAGCTTGTTTTTAACTTTGAGAAGACGCATACAGTTACCATATTTGGAGAGCATGGTATAATGGCTCACATACCATGATGGCTAAGCCAATCAGAGCTCTAGAATTGCATTATCCAATGATTCAGTTTTTAACAATATAATTTATGAGGTTGCACAGCGTAATTCCATTAAAAATTACAGCGGTTTTTGTTTCTTACCTTTCCCAGAACAGTCCGCACAAGTGTCGTTTCCTGGCAAACGCCGTACTTGGGACACAATACTCTGCCTTAGCTGATAACAGGACAAAATATAGATGTAAAAGGTATGACCGTGCAGTTACTTACAGTTCTATTATATTCTAGCGGGCAGCAAGCGAGTGGAGATGATTGGAGCCGAGTGGAGCCTGGGAAGGAGGCTAGTAGAAAGAACCTTTAGTTAACTTCAGCACAGAATTGACCAAAAACAGCAATATCCTAGAGACAAAGCCCCTCGATGTCTTCCTTTGATGTAACTTAGCAGGTTATCAAAAATGGAACCAAATCAGAAATGCGTCTTAGCAAAAAACATTTATTACCTCTTTCAGGTTGCTAACTACAGAGCAGTTCTCTTCTGACTGAAAAACGAAAAACAATAGCGAACGTGAAGCAGTTGATTCATTTCTAAAACTACAGATATTAGGGACGGCAACGAGGACGTCAAAAAAGCAAAAGGATCAATAAACAAAAACAACAATTTTTCACATGCATCACGCTTTTTTGTACATTTCTTTACCGTCACTGCACGACTACGACGTAACAATGCCTTATTTCACGTTTTACAGAGGAAGTACATAAGCGACGACGAAATTTCCTTTCTCTTTCTGAACTTGGATATGGTTCTTAGGAATGAAATGAATGAATAGACATTTTTACCGATACGGCGGCCAAAGAGAATTCGTTAGATTTAAGGAGCATTATGTGATGCCCAGGGGGCATGAGCACATTCCGATATATTCGGTTCGTATTAACGGGGGCCTTTTTCTTAAAGTTTTCCTAGAATAAGATTGTAATGGGAAAAAAGATCGTTGTGCAGTGTTTGGATGTAATAATGATCGCCTTTTTCCCGAGAAATATATAGTGAAAGACCATATTTCTAATACCAAGTGAATATAACGGATCGTGCTCATGCCCCCTGGGCATCCCATAATACTCCTTTAGATCGAATTAATTCAACATGGCCGCCGTATCGGTAAAAAGGTCTAGTCAACTTTAGAAGGATTCACCTACAATTGTCAAAGTTAGTGCCTAGGAGAAATCGCGATGAAGATTAAAAAAACACGAATTCATCTTTTTGGCGACGTTTCAGCTACTGAAATGATTTGTTGGGTGGAGTAGAACTACTTCTTTCATGACTAAAACAACAGAGACGAGTACCTCGGCTTTGTCACTGTCACCGAACGCCTTCTCCAACGCTTCGGTCCGACTGTTGTTTAGAACATGTACCCACCTGAAAATCATGAACGCAAAGATAAATTGGTTTACTATTACTGAACATCAGTCAGTCCGAGTTAGTCTGTTTGTTTAGCACCAACGTAATCCACTTACGTCTCTAAATCGGCTTCATTGTCAGCTTGAAATAAATACGTTCTATTGTCTGCAAAAAAAAATCAGAATCGTAAAACCATTATATTGCCATCATATAATAATTTGGCTTATGGGTTAATTAGCATGTAACACAATGAATCAGTCAATCAATCAATCAATCAGTCAGTCTACTCAAAATGCCAAACTGTAGGCCTCTGGTCATGATGATATATTAAATTAACCTCACCAAACATTAGTTCATGCTTTTGCACATTAATGGTTAATAACCAATAATGGTTAATAATAAATTGGATACGACAAAAATTCCCAAATTTCACCTCTGAAAAACCTGGTACTGAACGAAAATACTGGGTTCATGTGAACAACTACACCGTAGGATTCAGTCTAAAGAATACGAAATACAGTCGACTCCCGATAATTCGAACCTTCAAGGGAAACAGAAAAAAGTTCGAGTCATCGAGGGTAAAATTGTATAGGAACAAGGGCCTAGGAAATGTTCTGAAGGGAAATGAAAATTGCTTCGAGTTAGGGGGAGGTTCGAGTCATAGGGGGTTCGAGTTACTGGGAGTCGACTGTAAGTAAGGACTATTGATTGTGCCTCCAAAAATAAGTGTGGAAGGGATGACGTTGAAAGTTTGACAAATTTTTTTTTTCTTGTGAAAGAACTTTAAGAATACTTAGATACTATCAGTAAAAGGAAAATATAACGTGGATCACCAACCTATACAGAGCAAATAATGTTATGAAAGATTGAAAACCTACGTGATATAATGTTAAAAGTATGTTTCTTTCCATCCTCTTCCTGAAAAAATAAGAGTTTTGACTCGGTTACCATAAAAATTGGACAATAATCTCCAGAGCTTATATCCGTGTTTATGAGATTTATATTTTAAGGGGCTACAGTATTAATACTAAATGATGTTGGAGCATTGACTAAACAACACAACAGCAAAAAAACAAAAACATTAAAAAAATGAACACCGTATAAACCATGAATGGCAGCACAACAACTAACCATCAACGTGTTCGCAGAATCGAGACATACCCCGTTTGTACGGTGGATCCTAGATCATTGAACCTGAACAGTCATATGAAAATGCACATCTGGGCTTGTCTCATAATGTTCCGGTATGGTACATGTAAGGCGGTTTAGCTATGTATATCAGGGCAATTCCCAAATATATACTCCCGGGGATCTCATACGGAGGAAGGCTCGTTGCATTTAGAGTTTGGGGGAAGGGACACATATTTGGAGGGCTCGTTAACTGGGAAGCTTATTTTTTGCTACCATAAATATAAGTTAAATCTATTTAAAAACTCAGCTTGCCGGATATATACTTACTTTTACTTGACAAACAAGAAGATTAAGAGTTTGGGTTGGTCGACTTGACTACAAAAACAAAGCACATTTAGGAAGTTAGACCGTGGCCAGAATCATGACTTACACACGAAATATGTGCAGAATATTTGTATGGGCGTTTACAATGGCCAGCGGAAGGCGAGCCGTTGTAAAACCCATACTTAATTGTACTCGAGAAATGAGTATAGAGATTGGTAGGTAAAGTTAACGAATGCTAAACAGTTATTGGATGCGTTTTTTGTGATATCTCGAATAATCCAAATCGGGGTAATTAAGTGTCTGGCCGAGGTTTATAGCACTTACCGAGACCTAGATTTTTCCGGTTATCATAAAAACCGAATCTAATAATTACTTTTAATTTTTTGTGGTGTCAATTTTCTTAACACACCGATGCACTGAGCATAGTTTGAAGTCATTTCTCTCACAAATCATGCACTACGCGTGCAACCTACGGACCAGTCAGTTATCTACTAGCAGATAACTATCTTACCTGTAGGTTGTGGTGATTTCCAAAAATTAACTGAACGCTCTTAGCCAATGAGAATACAGATAGTGAGTTCAATGTATAAAAATGATATCTAGCTGAGCACACCTGTTTGTATCAAAAGTTTTAAATTCTATTGTTGAATAATTCCTCGACACAGGTTCACCTGTGTCTCAAACACTACCTTTCGATTTGTCATAACCATAATAAATATTTACTGCCTTTTACAAAAAAGACGTTTCTGGGTTAATCACACAAGCAAACCTATCAAGGATACCTGCAAAATCTTGCTATTTATTGAGAAAATTCTTACCGGTGAGTGAGCTAATGTAAACATTCCTTCTTTGGCTATGCAATACCTCTTTTGCCAAACTTTTCGAATACTGAAATACAAAGATACAAAGAAAAATATTAAGAAGGTGACACACCTTAAGTGACTAAGCGTGTCCTTGTCAGGTCAAGATTGCTGGACATGGCCTTGCCTTTTTTTGTCTCTCTCTTTCTCTTCCATGAAAACGCAAGAAAAGAACTTGATTCGTGCCAATTCTGTTTTGTCGGAGTTGTGTAAAACATCGTACACATTTCTTAAGAATTCAAAACTTTTCTCGGCTTCACGTTCAAGCTAGAAGTGCCGCCATTAGCTCAGTAAGTGTTTGTTATTTGTTTTATTAGCCAATGGATGAAAAGACCAAAACATGGACTCTTCGCTTTCCCGCCAAAGAAAACCCTACTAAATATGGAGAAGGCATTGTTCGATCGGCCAATCGTGTTGGTTGCACTATGACTTCAAAGCAAAGTATCGAATGATTTCTAGAAAGTTCTTGGGCATGAAGTTTTTTCACGTGAGCGTTTGCTTACCAACAAAAAGCCACGTGCGTTTGTATCCGTTCGATAAACCAATCAAATTGCTCTATTTCCGTTCATCTGTTGTTTCTGTTTTGTTCGTACGTTTTCATTTCAATGTCATACGAAAATCGCTCTAATAGACCTATTCGGCTAATTCAATGTTGTACCCAATTCAAATCTCTCGGGGATAAGATTCTTTGTGTATTGTATTTGCATTATAATGTGGCATTCACATTTAAATGATATGGAAATTCCTTAAACAAAACGTTTTATTCCCAAAGGGTTTGAATTGGGTACAACATTGAGTTAGCCGAATAGGTCTATTACCGCGGCATACACGTATGCGTATCATATGTTGTTGTTGCATTTTTTTTTCATTTTCCTTTGTTTTCAAATCATTATCATACATTACCATACCCAAAAACAAAGGATATAAAATTTAAACCAAGGATAAAATTGAAACACAACATATATATCAAGAAGCCTCCAATCAGTTGAGGCGTTTAACACTTTCTTTCGTTCGCTAACAATTCAAGCCACGCAGAAACATAGCTACTGCGCTTTAGGGCCTGTTTACATGGAGTGGGGGACCCAGGTCAAGTGGGGTTGGTTTCTTTTGTTTTCACGCTCTGGGGGACATAAAACAAAAGAAACCTACCCCACTAGGCTAGACCGGGGTCCCCCACTCCATGTAAACAGGGTCTTAGACTCTGATGATAACATCCATACATGTTATTCAAGACTAAAGTGTTGCACTTGATCGGTAATAACAAAAACAATACAATACGACACTAAACAATACAATGCAGTAACTTTTTCGTAAAGAGTTATGGTAAAAGTTAAGCTCACCCTTCGCTACGCTTTAGTAGAAATCCAGCTTTTTCATTTCCATGCATTTTATCACCTTGCTGTCCATGTAAGCTGTAGCCTGCCTTGCTCTGTGATGACTAGTAAAACAAACATTTATTTTAAAAAACACACGCAAAACTAAACTGGTATAAAGATTCGAGATGGGCCAATTTTCACTCCGAAAAAAATACAGTTGAACCGCTACTAACAGCCACCTCTCCACTATCAGCCGGCACATCTCCAGTAACGGCCAGTTGGTGGACAGTTCATACACTGGCTCTTCTTTAAACCTGTCTACAACGGTCACTTTCTTCTGTCTTTAAGCTGGATGTTGTGGAGAGGTTACCCTGCGTACCAGAGTTTTTTCTCGCGTGCAGCGGGAATTTTCGGTGTTGGCCCAAGGCCGGAAACCGCGCTAGAAAAGTCTCTGGCACCCAGGGTTTGGAGAGGTGGGACTGAACCGCTTTCAAATTCAACTTTATTATAAACAGTGTTTCCTCCTTTTTATTTTTAAAAAAATAGGATAAACTCACGAGGTGTACCCAGTTGTTCTCACAAGTTTATTTCTGTGAAACTGATCTCCATTCCATTTGATTTTGAACCCGGAACTTGAAATCTTCAGAACCCTTTTTTCCCAAGAAACGTTCCCTCGAAATTTCAGTACAATTTGTTGAGCTTTCGAAAATTCCGGATTGCTTGGTCGGAGGAAAGTAAACATTTATAAAAGTCTTTACGCCCGAATTTATTGGGAAATTATAAACTTCGTTTGTCCGGCTTATGTCGGAAAATGAATTATTTACTCACATCTTTTTCTGGTTGTAGTTGGCTTTTGATTTCATTTCTTAACTCAATTAATTCCTTTCTCTCTTCGTCCTGTTGCGCTCTTAGCTAAATAAAAATTGACACGAATTATAACAAGATTTAGCATTACTAAACAAGGGAATGCAACGTGAAGCTATATAAACCTGACTATTCGAACGAAGAAAAAATAACGTAATGACATGAGGTTGGTTAAGTACCCCCCCGGGGGAAACCCCTCAATGGCCCATATGGGGATGTGCCCCTGGACAGGGTATGGCGAGTCTTTCCTAATTATAAACAGGATGAAATTTGTTTATACTCAAAGTATACACAACCTACGAGTATGGCCCAATTGCTCTATTGCAATTGCCAATAAATGGCTTAACACAAGATGACATGCATTTTCTCCTTTGTCCTAAACAGGGTCATAAAATTGAGGCACCCTGAATTGAGGATATAGTCCTAAACAGGGTCAGGGTTTCAAACCCTCAGCTGCTCACCTATACCCAAATATTGCTCTAGTACCCCTAGCCTCCCCCCGAGTCAACCTAGGATCTCCATAAAGATCGGAAAAGGTTGGTTTTCACTGGCAACGGAGACCGGACTCGGAGTGACGTGACCAGAAGTAAAAAGCGTCATGATCTCGAAAAAATAGCTTTCCAACTACGCTTAATTCTAACTCCGTCGCTTATGACCTAGTAAAAAATAGGAGTGGATTTATTTCCAGCATAAGCGTATAGCTATCGCATTTGACCGATGGAATTTTTTATTGTTTTAAGCTCAAAAACAATAAAAAAATTCCACAGACAAATGAGATGGCATTTACTGCCAACGAATCCACCCTATAGCTAGGTTGTGAGAGTCGAGAGCAGTAGCCGAAGAACTAATAATAAGCCAATAATTCACAAAGCGTAAAAACAAGCATTGTGATTGGTTTATCCTTCTGCCTCTGTTTCCGACTCCAACAATCTGGTTTTCATTAGATCGTAAGCGATGGACTCATAAGGGGAATCGGAAAATAGGAATCTTTTGAATCCAACTCCGGTTCGGACTTCATCCGAGAGAGAACAAACCTAAAGCAATATTAGAAGCTTTTAATGACCAATACAGGAACATTTATCTAAGTGCACAATTGTAAGTATTGTAACGTACTTTTGTTTAATAAATAAAATTTTAAAAAAAAAAATTAGAATCTTAAAGCTATGTTCACAATAGCTTTTGCCCTAGCACGAAAACCACAACAGACAGGGCTTTTGTTCACACATAAAATAAGAACAGTGGTTTTAGCGCGATTTCTGTAACAAAGTGAAGCTGCGCAGCGCTGATCTCGCCCAGCGGATAGTCTATGTTCATACTATACTGGATAGCTTAATTCCTAACCTGAGACATTTTGTGACGCCAACGGTGTTTTCCCCGCGAAATGACGTCTGAGAAATGAGTGCACAAATTCCGTACTGATGACGCCTCACTACCCAGATCTGGGTAGTGCTTCTGATTGGTTGAAGCAGATTTCCCACGAGGCACAACCAATCAGAAGCACAAGCCAGATCTGGGTAATGACATGTCATTAGTATGGAACTTCTGCGCTCATTTCTCAGACGTCATTTCGCGGGGAAACCACCGGTGGCGTCGCGAAATGTCGTCTGTTTTCTCAGGCTACTTAGTTCCTTGTCGGCATGAAAAGCGAACCGGTATAGTATGAACATAGTCTAAGTATTAAACGTTTACATGAATTTCTTTCAAATCAATTTTTACAAGCCAGTCCTCCTTAACAAATTTAGCCTTTTCTCTCTGAGGCATAAAATAGTAAATACCAGCCACTTACCTGTTGAAGATTTGCAGCAAGATCCCCTAAATAGCCTCGCATGTTTTCCAGCACTTCAGAACTTCGCTGAAAATACCTACAAAAGCAAATAGAAATGTACATGTCCTTGCTGTATACGCTGTAGATAATAGTTTTAAAAAAATTGCACTAGTTTTTTTTTTTACAACAAATCAGGCCTAGAAAGAGAGGAATAAAATCTGCTAAAGATCAGTTTTGACATCATGATGATGATGATGATGACAGTGGTGGTGGTAGTGGTGGTGTTGGTGGCGGTGATGGCAAGAAGATGACTGTCAATTAAACCCTACGACCATTCAAAACAAAACCTCTTCACCTACAGTACTTTCACATGTCACTGTTTATTTAGTATGGGGTTCTAACTTTTGAGTCTGGGGACAAAATCCTCTGGTGTAACCATTCAAATGAAACCTCCTCAGCTGTAGTACCTCCATATAGGATTACTCAGTCACAGCTGTAGTACGCAACTCCAATTTTCTCAAAGTTTGGGTCTACTTTGAAAGAGGAAAGACAATGATTGACAAAACTCACGTCACTTGAGCATCGTAGAAATCCACAAGATGCTGAGCCAAATCAACTCCTTTCTTGATTTTGATTTCATTCACCTTCATTAAAAACTTGAATCCAATAAAACACAGAATAAATATATATACAGTACTTACAGACTTTTTAACTCTTAATTTGGCATTTGTTCAAGGAGACTATTTATGTTTGATATAACAGTTTTTAGATCTGATACAACATTCATTCTGCATTCAGTCTTTGATTCTCGTGTCACCATAAATACAAATTCTCAAGATTGCAAGAATAAATAAATCTACAATCAAAACTAGTACGTTTACAGGCAGATATACTACTGTGTTTGATCCCTATATAAAGTATAAATACCTCACACATTTGCAACTGAAAATATCTCCTCTCCTTTTCGGTCTCTTCAGCCATCTAAATATATCATTACCAGTAATAATCAGTAAGTAAAATCCAAAAAATCTAAATAAACAGCTATTTTTTAGCAGCAGCAACAGCGCAAGTCGCAGTGGCAGTCACAGGGGTAGTGGTAGTGGTGGTGGTGGTGGTGGTAGTGGTAGTGGTAGTGGTAGTAGTAGCAGTACATCTGCAGAGAGGTTCTACCATTCAGGATAATTATGCAAATTGTAATCATAAGTGTATTAAGGAGAACACCTTGCTAAAACAGACACCAAGGGTTATGGTCTGTGCCTTCCTTTACTCCTTTTAATCAACAATCTATTAGACCCACATCTCTAGGACGGACACACACAGGTAGTGTAGGTCCCAAAGGTTTCTTTCTTAGAGAGTTGAATGTATAATTAGAAGATATGAAAAACATATTTACGTTGTAACTTCGCAACACTTTCAACTTGAACTTTATCAAAAGTGTGAATCAAAATACCTCCCCTCCGGTGACTTCTGTCCTGAGGCAGCCAGCTTCCTGGGCCATTTTTTTCTTTTCTTTCTCAATCTTTGCCCTACAACACAGTTCATGAGATCACAACTATTAAGCCTCACCCCTAAAGAAAATTATCAGGAGTCTTGAAATATCATGTTAACTTGCAGTGCTTAGTTGTGGAAGGAAAGTCTCTGCAAGTTTGAAGAAAAAAGGATGAGGGAGCTTATGCTGCATTAGCCTGTGAGCAAGCAGTCTGGGGCCCTGGAGAGCTTGCTTGCCCCCAATATTTAAATTAATACTACATTTTTTAATATGGAAACTTTTCATCTTTCTTCAGAAAAAAAATTATTGTATAAAAAATAAAAATACTGAAAATGTGAATAATATCAAATACAACACATCTTAAGTTGTTTCAGGTTCTTACACTTTAGCTTCATAATCTTTCCAGGCTTTGTCAAATGGTTTTCTCAATTCCTACAAAACAAAGTTTAACAGTTTTACACATAGTTAAATATTAAGAGCAGAACCAAGTAAGCAAAGCATTGATGTTGGTAAAGAAGTCAAGTCTAAGACAAAGATGAAATTAACTGTGGGATTAAAAAAAACAGGGCAACTCTTATAAAATCCTTAGTGACCCAAATACTGCATTATCACCTACACTGTACGTCAGAAGTTACATGTACAGCCAGCTAGCAAAAGCAGAACTCATTTATTTAGCACACAAACATAAGCAATTGAATGAGTGAGTTAATAATTGCAAGGTCCCTTGTCCACTGGGGAAGTGTAGGTTAAAAGTAAGCTGCCAGCTCAATGAGAAAATCTTCACATCCCAAACAACTGAACAGGACTCTTTGGAAACCCTGCTCACATCAACACAGGGAACCCACTACAAGGTAACAACATAGAATATACCATAAAATACCATAAATCTTCTATTAAGCCCTCCCCCTCCCCCCCGCTCCCTCTAATGAGGGTTCCTTTTCAGGAGAAGAAAGTTGATAAGCCCTGCCCTCTCTATTAAGCCTTCCCTCCCCTCCCCTAATAATTTATTATTATTCTCCGCTACTAAATGATAGACTGTATTAATCAATCGTGACCATAAAACTTCATGTGGACTGATCTGGGATGGTTTATTTAGCAACTGGAAGTTTGGATTTGGTTCTGATCCTCGGCTGCATGACCTAAAACTTCCTGTACCCTAGCTTTTCCTCTTTGTATTCTAGTTCTCTATGGAGAACTGATACCTGCATCATCATTTCTAAATTAAATGAGCCCCCCTTCTCAAATAAGCCCCCCGTCTCTATTAAACCTCCCCCCGCCCCTCAAATGTGCTTGAAATAAATAAGCCCCCAAGGGGCTTAATAGAGGATTTACCAAATGTACTTGTACAATCCATAACTATAGTGAGTTTATTGCTTATTTGTTAACTTCTGCTCCATGTTCAGAGCCCTAGCTGCCTTATGCTTGAACTTAAGCACTACACTCTTTGAGACTTACCCCTTTGACATCCTTTAAATCTCCTTTTAATAATGTATCAAGAGGAATTAAAATCATGTTGTAATAGTTTGTGAACTGCCAAAAGAAAATGATTTGAGCTATTAATGAATAACATTCAAAATAATTCTCAAAATAAAAAGCAAAAGTAAAATTGAACTCATTCAAAATAATTATGTTGTTTAAAATTCAAACAGACTTACCAATATTTTCATGATAGAATCCAGCTCCTGAAACAAACAATAAAATTAACCTTTTTAGTGAAGTATTACTGGAAAACAAAGATAGGAGGGCAAGTAAAAGAGAGAAGCTGAAAGCCATTGAATAGCAAATACCTATTGCCTTAAATAATTTTATACAGTACATTAATGCAGTAGCAATTACCGAATGCTCCCTCCACCCTCCGGATCTCTCAATAAAATGTTGTGTGTATTCACTTCTACCGTATGTCTCTGGATGAACATTGTGTCAAAAGTATGGAAAAGTCAGAGCAGAAAAGCCACAAACTTCTATGGGGACCAGAGCATGTTCTCACGAGAAATTTTATAATTTAGACTCTCTGAAATTCTATTCCTTGAGCTCCCTGGACCGAAAACAGTTTACCAGCAAAGTCTGGGTGGATGAGAAAATGGAAAGAAAATGATGTACCATCTGTAAGCTTGCGATTGACACATACAAACTTTGTCATCACCTGGTAAGCAGCACCAGTGCATCACTGTATGTTTACAGTGTTATCTTGACATTAAGAATGAGATTGATGAGTCAAACCTCTACAATGTTGCAGCTGTATGCATGTGGACAAAAGTTTATAGAGATCTTTACCTTGAATGTAACTGAAAATTTAAAAAATGCAGTTCCTGAAAGAGTAAAAGAAAACCAAATTACAAGCATATAAAAACATTTTCTTTGAGAAGTGACATGCTGCTTTTATCAAAATGACCAAACATTACAGGTCTCATTTATAGTAGTTTGAGCATGATCATCCAGGTGAATGTAGCCCTGAATAGGGCTGTTGTTGACAGTGACTGACATTTCGGCAACCTGTGCTGTAGTCACGTTCAGAGTAAAAGTGAGTTGTATCACGTGAGTTGATGGTTATTACAGGACTTGAGCCTCACCTATTCCAAATCTTCTTTTGATTTTTCAACTAATTTACTTCATTTAATCCTATCTTTATTAAGGATTTCGGTTATTTATTATTTTGAGCTAATTTAATTTTTGCACTTCTTTGAGGTAGACTTAGCTGCTTTGTAGTTTGCCGGTCCCTTATTATCTGATTGCTAATCTTAACATCTAACTTTTTTGTTCTGTTTTATACACACAACACTCCTGTATACACGCATCCTCCCTGACCCCACCTTACCCACTATTTTAATGGGAACTTGGGAGCCCTTTCATTAGGGATTCCATACCACAAATGTAATGCCACAAAGGTTGCTACAATCTTGGACAAAACTGTTGAGAAAATTGTATACTTGGGGAGCACTTTTCCAAACACCGTAGCTGTACTGTTTCTTTCCACTCCCCCTTCCCCTGAAAGCAATGTTGTTGTGTATTCAAAAGAAAGCCTGATCCCTGGGTGTTTCTAGGAAGCAACACTGAACTGGGGGAAGGGTATTTCTTTCTGCAAATTAAAGGCGTCATTTCGGAAATAGTTTTGTTGCATAGGAAAGTGGACATGATGGGGAAAACTTTCTCATTCAAGTAGTTTTGTCCGGGATTGTAAATCTATCTATTGTTTTTTGTTTTGCTTTTTTTTAAATTTTTTTTTACAAAGGTCTAGAGCCTCACCTATTCCAGTATCAGCTTCCTTTGAGAGGGAGGATGAACCAAGCTTTTCAAGACTCTCTGCCAATGATAACTGACTTGTTGAATAATCTAGGTTTGAATTACAGAAAATAAATTAAATTTGTATAAGGTAATAGCATGATTTGTAGTGATATTTGGCATAAATACCACAAGAGGTTAGTGATATTTCAAAATTGTTATACGTAACTTCATGAGCTGTTTAAGGCCAGTGAAATTTGAGACAATTTTGAAATATCACAAGTGCTATTTTATGCCAAATATCATGCACAAATCATGCTATCATTTGTTTATACTACTACCCGCAAAAGGTTTGTAATTTTCATGTGTAGGTACTTCAAATTAAGCTGAAATACCACTGCTCTAAGCCAATCAAATGGCAGATATTTCTCATGTAGTAGTAAAAAGAGTTTTACTGAATAACTACTGGCATGTATCTAGCCTGAGTCACAGATGAATCTAACCCTAGTACAAAGCAGCCCCAATATCCTTGTTCTTGGCCCCAAATGGACTCAACGAATTCCCTTCAACCTGATTGGCAAATCAACAATGTCTTCTTTAACAGACCAATCATGACATATACTCAAATCCTGGTACACAAGTGGCTCCCCAAAATAAGGATTTCCGTACTGTTTTGCAGACAGACTTAGTAAGAACTTTAGTTCCGTCAGTCGCACAGGCGACCCTGTGTAAGTGGATAACTGGAGAATATTATGAAACAGTTCATTTACACATACATTGAAGCACAAATTTTGAAATTCTGATTTATGGTTTCAACCAAGTTTTATTATGATTTTCCTTTGTCTCCTACCCCTTAATATTCGTAAAACATGGCTTTTATAAGTCATTTAATTTATTACATCTTAAGTTCTTGTAACCAACAACAAACTTACTAATACAACCAGATTACTGCAGCCAACAAATTTTTACAATATTTCAAATTCAGCTGGAATGCTCCAGATTGTTTGTAAATCTACATCATCCTAAGTTGATTTCAACTATTGCCATTTCATTTGCTAATTATTTATTTATTATTTATTATTACTTTATTTATTAATATCCAATCAAGAGAGAATATCTTATGTATTTACAATGCAAAAAAATAATAAATAGTAATAATTATACACAACTGGATAAACTTACTCAGTCCTGAAGCATGAACAGCTTTGCTTGATTTCTTCAGTTTGTTGAGTGTGTTGTAATCTTCATCAAGACTCTGAATAAAAAAAACACCTTCAGAAAAACTTTCAAGATACCAATTATTTTAGCCCTTGAATGCATGAAGATGTCTGCACCTCAATGACAAAAATGCCATACTGAAAACATAAAATGTGACCGTACACGGGAAAACATACCTTAACGCTTATCCGTTAAATGCTCTCTAACGGACGGATAGCTAACGGATTGTTAACGGCCTTCACACCATTCTAACGTTTTGTCCTAACGTTCTAACGGTTATCTAGTTGTGCCTAACGGATGATCAAAACGTTCTAACGCTTTCTCCTAACGGTCTAACGGCTAACTAAGTATGTCTAACGGATGAAGAAAACGTTCTAACGGTTATGCAGTTTGTTCTAACGGATCGCGTTTAACGGTTGTCTAACGCTCTACATCTAGGGACTTTTAACGTTTGTCTAACGGTTTACATCTAAGGACTTTTAACAAACGAATAGCATAACAGTTACTCCAGAAGCCGGTCAAAAGCTCTGATTGGTCAAAAAAGTAATTTTACATTCTTTCATCTATTGTTTATGAATGAGGGACAAGAAACATAAGGTGAAAAAGGTCAAATGTAAACGCAATGAATCTACTGCAAAAGAGTTAATATTCCTGGAATATAATAATATTCTTCAGAAGAAGAAGCATTTGAGTTTTGCTCAAAACTTTGCTATAATAGACCAGGGGAAACAAGACTACAAGGTTAATTATGTAAACACTGATTTACATCATCAGTATGGCATTTTTGCTTTCTTTAAGGTGCAGACGTGTCTCCCACGAAATGTCCCAATTGGTGAGGAGCGAGAAGAGATGGCTGCCAATATCAGTGTGCAAAGAAAGTCGGTGTGCGACAAACGCAGACAGACTTGCAGACCTGCAGACTTGCAGACTAGCAGACTTGCAGACCTACTTTTTTTGTGACAGGGCTTTGGGCTAATTTTATTCATCCTCTGTTTACTGTTGGCGAATCGCAAAGTATGTATGAGGCAAACAACAGCGCTAGCGGGCTGCAAACACAACAGTGCCCGGTTCGACAGGTGACTGGAAATCCTTGCAGTGGAAGACTTAACATCGGAAGAACGGTGACCTAAACTTCAGTGAGAGCAGCGAAGAAGAAGACGAGTGGGATCATCGAGCGACTTTAAAACGGAAGGACATCTGTGAGCAGGAAATAAGTCAGCACAGAATTTGATTGTCGGCGAATTTCTGTAATCGTCCATCGTTCTGCTAGTGATAAGCTAGCCGTTGTTCACTCGTCTTGCTTGTTTCGGGCTGAGTCTTATTCCGGTCAAAGAGAGAGAAAGAGTGTCTGGCAAGGTTTCCAATCAAAGATTTGTGAACTCGTGTCTGGTAAAATCTCCAAGTGTTTCTATATACACTGTTGTACGCACCTTATAACTTCATCTGTGCTTAACGAGTGTCTTTTGGTCCATAACTTTCACTGAACCAACTGCTCCACAGAATATCACTGATAACACGTAACGCAAAAGAGTATCGAAGTATGACTGCACAATAAATGTCACAAAATCTACCTAACCGGTCCCTTCGAAATTTTCTGTCTTCATCACGTCATCATTACCTACCGATTCCTCGCGGCCCCTGTTCAAGCAAATCGAGATTTTTTCTACCATACTGACTGTATATTACAACTGTAAGTACTTTCCTTGATATACGCGCGAGTTACTAGAGTGCCACCTCGGGATTGAACCTGCGGGGGCAATTATCCCCCCCCCCCACTCCCCGTGAGTTCCGAACGTGTCTGCAAGTCCGCAAGTCTGCAAGTCTGCAAGTCTGCAAGTCTGCAAGTCTGCAGGTCTGTAAGTCTGCAGGTCTGCGGTCTGCAAGTCTGCAGTCTGCGTTTGTCGCACACCGAAAGAAAGTACTGTCCCATAGCCCGGGGCTACTGGATTTTCCTATCGGGCTAGTGAATTCTGTTTTTAACTTGCCCGACGGGCAAGTGATGTTTTATGAGGAATTTTAATAACAGAAGAACAAAACGTTTTTGGGGCTAGTTGAAATGATGATGTCTGGGCTAGTAAATGCTAGCTTCAGCTTGCCCGAATGGCAAGCTGTAAAAATGATTTTCTTTGCACCCTGCAATATTTATCTAAGTTAAACAATCCATTATTGCTCACCAGCTCAGAATATTTTGGCACTGTTGAGTGCTGGAACCAGTTGCATAGACACAACATAAATTAAGGACAAGGGAGAGAATCTTGAGTAGAGCAACCAGGAACTCAGCAAGCAGCTCAGCTTGCCTTCTCATATATTAATAAGACAAAACGTTTACGAGAAAACCTTTGTAGGCATGAGCCGAACCAGTCCAGTTTAGTGGGCTAGCCGGGCATAATGAGCTGGCTTAACTTATACATGTATAAACAGGCCCTAAGAGTTCTGGTACAACTATAGTGCAGCCTTGATGATGGTAATGATGGTGGTTGAGGAAAACAAGAACAATGCATGTGGACTGATTAAAATCAAACACAAGGAATTTACCAACCAAAACATAGTTATGGATTGAAGAAAATTGGCTACTTCCTCTACTATTGCATTTGAAACTGGTATTCAGCATAAAGAAATGCTGTTTATAAAACTGTATTTTGCAAAAATTCTGTTTAACCCCTTGGCTACCAAGGACGTATAATTTTGTTTAGTAAAATCCAATTAGTGGTCTATTGCATTATAAATGCTGCGTTCTGATTAGTTGAGCTACTACTGGGCCATATGTTATAGCCCACTAGTAGTGAAAAGTGCCGGCCTTGGCGGCTGAATCGCGTTTTGCTAGCTAAATTTGTTTTGTCTCAATATTTTTGACCAACTAGTTGGATTTTACTAAAACAGTTATCCCTCTCGCCCTCATGGGCTATTAACTCAGAGCCCATTCGGGATTGAGGAATAATCATTAAATACATCCTGTGTGAGGTCACTCAGCAACCAAGGACGTAATATATGTCTTCCAACATGAAATCACCAAAAGTCAGGTTGTTCAAGTTGCCTGAAGAAATGAACTCCGGTCTTTGAGAAAGGTCTGGTCAGTTGCTGGGTGTATTTGGCTCTGGTAGGCGAGGGGTTAACAATGACAAAGTGTACTACAAGGAACAAAGATTTTTGGAAACCCAAAAAAATTGGGTCAGATTCTTAACGTTCCTAAAAACCATTAAAATGGAGAAAAAAGAGGGATGACCTAGTGTTTTCAAATTAATTGCCTTAGACATAAAAGTTTAATCAGATTCAGAGTCTATTAAAATCTTCAGTATAAATATTTAAATTGAAACTGGAAAATGAAAACTGCTTATATAAAAAAGACAACAATGCATGCAGGGAACAAATTCAAAACATTTTTGGATTTTACAGCCCTCTAAAATGTTCCTTACCCAGTTACCGGTGGTAGAGGACAGTATATTAGAATAAAAGAAATATTTCGTCACCGTGACCATAACAAAAAGTTTACTGTCTTAAACAAGATTTATCACTTGTCAAATTCAAATAAACTTATATTATAAGCTTACATGTTTCACACAAGTTTCATATTTCTTCAAACTTAAATACATTGTCAGCGATACCTAACCATACAGCTACTGCTTAAAATTCTACATTATATATAGACGAATTCCAAAGAGGACAAAGAAATCTAAGCTTATTGGAAATCGTTTTCCGCGAAACCTGCCATGTTTATAAATAACATTGGTGATCATAGAATATATCAATTATCGTAATTAAAAATCGAACCTTATTAGATCTAAACACCTAAATCCGCTGTTATTAACACTAACCGCCAACGATCAAGCACTTTAGTTCCTTATTATGCAGCATAACATTCAACAATCAACAAAAATCGAGTAAGTACCTAATGAAAAGTGAAAACAAAATGCTCACCTCCTCTAGCGATCCGACAGTGTTTCGACATAAGCTCATTGTTGATATGAAATTGGAGGTTGTCGGGGACGAAACGTCCTCCCTAGCTTCGTCGAGGAAGCTTCTAACGCTTATTTTCTCAGGCATGGTTGATGTTTTTGCCAAGTGATGTGTTCTAACAACTCATTTCGGTAGCATTTTTACGGCGAACTTCCGAGGATTTCGATCGAAAGGTTCCGGCGAATTATGCGGTTAGTGTCCAGGCCCAAACTGCCGGTCACTCCTACCACGTACTTACCGCATTATATTCCGACCAACCCAAACAAGGATCGAAGATTTATGACCAGGAACAGGAAAACATGAGCTCTAGTGTCAGGGGAAATAATACTTACTCATTATCAGAAGGATCTGCTGAGAATACTAAAGGTTCTTTTCGTTACAGGTACTTCCTGTCTCTCTTAAGCGCACGAAAAGCGGAAGAGGGGTAGCAAGTATTTGAAAATCTCAACTGAAAATTCTCCCGAGCCGAGCACGGCGAGCAGACATGTTCCGCCACGTTGCTTTGTCAATCTTTGCAGTTTCGATTTCTGAAACTTATCCCAGACAATTGTCCCTCTTCAGGCCCCGGTTGTTTAAAAGTTGGATAGCGCTATCCACCGGATAAATAGCTATCCGCGCGCAGCGGATGAGACCAATTGCGTTATCCACTAGACAGGGATTTTTCCAATGGATAGCGCTATCCACCTCTTAAGCAACTGGCCCCAGGTTGTTAGGGTGAAGAATCTTCTTCCGTGGTTTCCAGTTTCTCTTGCCGGCTCCTGAGGCATGCGCACAACTTTGCGTTGCAGGCGTAGACAGGGGAGGGGGAGGGAGGGAAAAGGGTGAGGGGATTGGGAGAAAAGTCCCCACGGCAAGAACACTGAGAAGGCTTACACGAAAATGAAGAACAACTGGAAAAAAAAAACAAGAACAAAACAAAGAGTATCAAATATTTTTCCGATTTTCAGCTTGCAAAACAAGACTTTTTCCAGTCAGCCCCGGTGGAAGGTTTGCTTCAGAATGGAAATTTTAGGCAAATGCATATTCTCAAGACAGGATAAAGCTTTATCGTCTCTTGATATTCTACAGTTCGTATGGATCAGTTTACTCTTTTTCTTACCCTGAGTATTCAGGAAGTTTACTAATGAAGGATTACACAAGACCCCGCGCTTCTTACTAGCCAATTTTTCGCTGTCAGTACTATCCTGTCGTTGTGGTTTGCTTTAAAATTGATATTCTTACCAAGAGGCTGCGTTCCTTTCGGTCAGCGACAGGAATAGGTACCCCTGGGGATGAGGTTGTTCTTGAGATTAGCCGTCTTTTCTTTCGCCTAAAACTTGCACTCGTAAACGTAAATTACGTTTTTGCTCATTTCAATAAAGTTTTTAAAAAGGTTAAAGGCCCGCATGTAGAATAAACAGAGAGGATGACCATTAATTTTTTTTGAATAAATGTTTTCGTCATAACTGTTGTTCATATTTCTTATATATATTTTAGCAAAGTAGCTTTTTTAGAAAGAATTTGTTTTCATCTACCTTTGGCTTTTTGTTTTCATTTTTTTTTTGGCCAAAGCATCTCATTTTGCACGGGCGTTTATCATTATTGGCCAGTTTAGTTTTTGAACATAACCTTACAGTATCAAACTGAATTTCCAACTCAGAAATGCGTTGATAGTATTTATAGAGTAACGACTTGCCGTTTTTTCATTAAACCCCTGCCCAAAACAACAGGAAAACTCAATTGGCTTCTGTCTTCTCTCCCTTGTGGATTATGCCTAATTTTGACCGAGAAGGCCTCGGGAGACGCCGCGTTGACAACTTTCTTCTACAGGATAAATCTTTTACATTCTACATATATTGGCCCGGCCACAGCTGCGGCCAGTTGTTCAAAAGCGGCATAGCGCAATCCAGCAGACAAATCAATATCTAAGGGATAAGTACTAGGGAAACCAATTTCACTACCCACTTGATAGAGAAATTTCATTCTGTTCTGAGAGCGTTCATTATCCTTGCACCTTAAACAAATGGGGTCAGATATATATGACAAGTCCTTACTAAACCGATATTTACATTGTATCAGTCATCAGAATATTACTCGATCTAGCCCATGCATTTCTAACATCTTATGACCTCTCTTAGTATCACTCTTGAAATTCTTTGCTGGGGTCATTCACAAATGGACAACATATTTTGTTTGGTCAAGAGTGTCCAATGAGCAATATCAATACCATACAATATCAGTTATCTATTCATGATCATTAGCGGTGGAAAAAATAAAAATCTCTCAACCCCCAACTATTAGACCACTACTACTAAGAGGCCGTGCCGCAGCTCGAAAATTGGACGAAAAAATGGATTTGAACAAATTTGCTCCTTGCAAATATGCCGTAAATTTGTAACAACCAGAGGAGTAAATATGGGGCAAAGATGGTAAATGACACATTTGCATACCAAAAAACAGGGGTGTAAATAACTGGGCAAATGTGGCATTTAACGTCTTTGCCCAGATTTACTCCTCAGTTTTTACAAACGTGCGGAGTCTTTGCAAGGAGCAAACTTGTGCAAACGATCCATTTTTCGTCCAGTGGGACAATTTTCCATTTTGCTGCCTCGAAGAGATGCAAGGCAGTGGGATAAACCTAGATTATAGACGGGACGTGTTCTATGCCTTTTTTTTAATACTGGCAAAAGCTGCTTCATCCTCTCTTGATACTGGTAATTTTTCTCCGAAAGCCGGTGAATGACGAAAAAAATTAGAGTGCTGTTTATAAATACTTTTTTCGGTTCAACCCCATGCTCTATTGATGAAATGGCATTAATCCTATTAACTAATTGTAAAGAAGGCGGATAAACTTCTAATCTGCATTCCCACCTTGTAAAAGAAGTTAAAGCTGGTAATTAAAATACTTTGTAAGGTGGGTTTCTGAAATCTAAAAAGAATCTAAAACCCCAAATTAATCGGGGCGTGTGGTAGTTCTCAGCTATAATTAATCATACTAATCACAAATATCAGAAAAACCTTCTCTTTGCATGAGTCCGAGGGTAAACATGTTTTTGGACCGCGGTGACACTATCAAAATGCCCTGAATTCAACTGACCAATATATCAATAAACGATTATATACCTTTTAACTATCTCCGGACTTGCTCTTGTAAAACTCTGCCTTCTCTTTGGTTCATGGGAGTGAAAAACAAGAATTTATTAAATTCTAAGCAAAAAATAGTACTGTGAAATAAGTTAAACTAAATGACAAATACAAAGTGAAAAGAAGATCTCAAAAACCTAAAACGGTTCACATGGGTGATTGTGCGACCACCCTTAGCGCCTTTTGGTGGGAGCTGCGCTGTCCGCGCATTGCTTAGCGCATTGCCCCCTGTTTGACCCCCGCATGCGCCCTAACTGAAACGTCAAACGAAAATACGAAGATTAAAACTGAGTGCCGTCCACGGTCTACAAATAGAGAAGATCAGATAATTTCAATCAAACCGGTTTTTGTCAAGAAGTCTTAAAAACTAAGCCGACACTATAAGAATCTTTTCGTTACTTTTCCTTCTTATCTTAATCAAGTTGTAATTTTCTTAAGTCGTATCTATAAAGGTGATAAAGTTCCGTGCAAACGGACGCAACATTGTTGGATATTACATGTTGCGTCCGTTTACAACCATGTTGCATGTTGCTGCGTGTTCTTGGGAGTTGTTGCGGCAAAGTTTGAAATCGGTCAAACGGACACATTAACTCCCAACTCTTAAAGTTGAAAAAGGAAAAGAAAATCTTGATTTTGTGGTTTCGTCCTCGATCGATATTAAAAACTTAAATTTAGTCTGCCAAAGGCAGTCACGGTAGAGAAATGTAGAAATCCAAAAAAGTGTAATGCACCTGCAGAGTTGTTGTTTTGCTTTTAAAACCTACTTTTTTATGTTCTTTTTTACGTAGAGATGTTTTTGTTAGCCTGTAAAACAGCCTTTGTCTTGTTGTTGTCGTTTTACTTTGTTTTTTTTCTATACCCGGTGGCTCCTGGAGAAAAAAATTGACGTCTGTTCTGGAGTGAAGGCCTCAGGTAAAAAGGAAGCCTTCGATCTGACTTTTTATTCCAGGTGTCAATTTTTCTAAGGCACTGGGACGACTGTGATCAGTTTTAAAACACAGTTGACGACGCCGATAAATCCGTTAGTAGAACTCCGCGGAATGTGTTCCTTACTTCTAAATTATTTGCCTTCCCTTCCCACTATTTCGTTTTAAAAGTATCAACGGAGTTGACGTTCGGACCTGTTTCAGTGCCCTCATAAATGAGAACGAGCCCGATCTCTCCGGTGTTAGGTGCCTAACGGATGTAAACTAAATTATGATTCTATCCAGTTCCTCTCTTCCCGGTCTTTTAGGAGTGTTTTGCCTTATTATTAGTTTAATTTCTTTCTTTTCTTTTGTCGGATCTGAAAGCCAACATCGTTTGTGTTTACGTTGTTTCATCACAAGCGTCACTAAAAGAGGAAAATAACAGGAAATACCAACGAAAGAAAAGATGTAAAGAAAGACCTTCTCGCCCACTCCCTTGCCTCTATGTAAAACGCCCTCAAACCACTCGCGGTATTAATCACTTTCATTTGTTTTCTAATAATGACCTACTTTGGGACACAGGAAACATGCACGCCCCCACTCTGACTCATTCAGTTTATGTTACCTTGGCATCTGGATTTAACAATTGGGGCCGCTACATCACAGGACGAAACACATTCGAGTTTTCGTTAAGTCCTAAGGGTGATCTACATAAATTTTCTTCACCTTCCGCAGTGGTGACAGCACTCGCCTCCCACCAAAGTGGCCCGGATTCAAATCCCGGCGTGGACATCATACGTACGCTGATGTTGTTGTTGGTTCTCTCCCTTTCTCCGATAGGTTTTTCTCCGCGTACTCCGGTTCCCCCCCTCCCCCCCCTCCCCCTTTCCTCAAAACCCAACATTATTATTTTCACATTAGCCAAGACGAAAGGTAACGAGATTTCTTAAAATAATCATTAAAGAGAAATGTTTTAATCACTCCTCAAAATCTCTCAACCAATTCTTGAAAGGAAATAAAAGATCAGTCTGGAAAATTTTTTGGTTTGTGGGCGCTAGTTTCACAGACGAGGCTTCTTACATTCCTTGTAACTTCATGTGAAGGAAAGGGGTAACAGCATCTTAGGGCGACGACTGTACCCAAGTGGTTCTTACTGTAAGCGAATCTCAAATGTGTGGAGTTCAAAAGCGACGTGGAAGGGAAAAACGCGTAAAGCCATGCTGGCATACAGCAGCAATAACAAATGTTGATTGTACTGAGAAGGTGCTTTTACGAGTCGAGGTTGTACTCACTAGGACAATCTTTCAAATTCAGGGTTCACTTGGTAACACTGAAAGTTATTTTGAAAAAGGGCAGACAACGTTCATATTTTTCTCACTCTTTATTCGCAACAATAAACCATGACTGCAGCACAGTAAAATGTTGAGACTTCTCGTTCAACAAACGCCAACCATACGCCTTGCAATTCACAAGGCAGCTAGCGAAAATTCCCCCCTTCATGGCACACGGAGCCAAAAATCAGCAGTTGTTGCTGTTTTCCTCCTGACTCAGCACAAAAAAAAAATTATCTCTAAATGGAAAATATACAAGTCCGAAAAATTTCCTAAAATAAGATTATCTTGAAGGCAAATATCGCTGTCAAGAAAGCTAAAATTCACAAAGAAGCCAACTGCACGATGTTCGTCTTGTCACAGCGGGCGTGAAACAAAGCGAAGCGTTCCGGTCTCAGTAAAACGACCCGCCAGAAGAAGAGGAACTCCATGCCGTCTTCAAACTAGCAATAACTTTAAAAGTTAAAAATTAAGCCAATAAATTATCTGCGTTTAGACATAATTTTCTCTTCAGACTCGTCTCTACAGCGAAGACGTAGTCATATATATGTACAGTAGAATTTAAATAATCTGCTATAAAGGCGAGACAGACTCAAACGAAGAACGACGGTGTGTCGTCCGCGGCGAGGTCTGGTACCGTTTGGTCTGCAAGCTTCTGATCTATTTTGCAAGGACTAGTGATATGAAAACTAGACATAAACCATGGATGCTCGAGAATTTCCCTTGCAGCGAGTCTCTCGGTTGGTTCTCGCCGCATCATGGACCGAATAAGACATTTGGCTTTGGATGAAATCGTGTCCGGAATGGTAAAATGTCCGCGCCGAATTTTCGTGAAGAGCACACTGGGCTCAGTGTCGTGAAATGGGTAACGGCCCACAAGCATTGTATACAGCATGACACCCAGACTCCAGATGTCTGCTGCTTTGCCTGAATAGCCTCCACTCGCTTGTAAGATCTCTGGACTAACGTAAGCTGGACAGCCATGCTTGTCTTCAAGCGTATCATCTTGTCCGTCAAGAGGGAACGCATCTTCTAAACCCTCCAGTTTCACGCTAGTTCTGAAGAGAAAGAGGCAAAAAATTTGCTTGTTAATAGATGAACAATAGCCCATAACTTTCTTTAACGTTAAGCTCGTTTTCAGCAAAAGCGGGTCTGACAGTCTACTCCAAAAGACGTTTTTCGCGGCTTTTCCAACCAAAGCTCATTGCGCGGTGCTTTTCTGTTAATAGATGAGACTATTCGTCGCGATTCTGTTTACTTTCACATCACAGAACGACTCTCTTTATTTGTTGTAAATTAACCTTTATTGTACGAAATTTCGATCTTACGTTGCGCGCTGAGTCACCTTAAGACACACAAAAGCGGCAAAACCTAACAAAGAACAATGGCATGGCTCCAGCGCGCCGGTGAGCCCCCCACGTGCCTACTTTTTGCACGTAAAAATCAAGGCAAACCTTAACTAAAGCTTATCCGAAAAATCAAGGTAAAGCACTTTTAAAGTTAATTTTCTATAAAAGCGAGCAACCTAGACAGTGCGATCGGCAGCTCGTGTTTTTATTTTATTTTTTTCTCTTTCGACAAAGATGTGTAAACGAAAATAAGCAGACAAAGGATCGACCCGAAAGCCCGTTAACGTCCAACGTCTATCGACAGTGTTTCAATTAGTTTCCAACATATGACGGTCAATATATGAAAAAATACATTTATTTCCCAAAAGGAAATCAAAATAAACTCTTTTATGATTTTTTTTTTTTCAGTATACTTAACGAAGATCTTTCGCAATAGGAAAGACGGATTTGAAAACTTATAGTGTTGTTGTTGCAAGAATTTCCAAAAGGCCAAAAAAAGGCGGAGACCAGGTGAAAATGATGCCCAAAACCACGTGTAATGATCGACTTATTCCATCAATATGACATTCCCTCAAGAAGTGCTGGTGTTACTTAAAAACACGAGACTGCTAACTGCTAATACATTTCAGTAGTAAACAAAAGACATTATCACATATGATAAACTCATGTTCCAAAGATCGAATCCAATTTCTTTGTCGGGTTGTTCTCTCTACACTTTAAACCTTTGCTTCTACCAGACAACAAAAAGATCGATACAATTTCCTATATAAACCTGTCTCTTTTCGTTCGCTTATCTTGATTTTTTGGGGGGTTCTTTGAGTTATTTATGAATTAAAAACCATAGCTAGATTTCGAAATTTAACCCCATTAGGGAAATACTTGACGAAACGCAAAAGCATCGAAAATTCCAAGGGGGTTCGTTTTTCAAAGACTCGAAAATTATTAAATTCACCTCTTTTCTTTTGAGTATAGTTTTTTCTTCCCCATTGCGAAATTTCGCTTAAAAACATTCCACCTGAACAGCTGCCTTACAATGAGGTATAAAGCTCAAGTTTAATTATCACATGGACCAGAAGAGGCATAATAAATTTCTTATTCCTTGTCCTGAAAGTAACAGTATACGTTCGGAGAAAACAAAAGATGGCGTGACTTGGATTGTTCATTTCGATCGAACAGGTAATCAAAGGGCTCAATACTTACATTAACAACCAGGATATCATTATCCAAATTACTTGTGAAACTGTTTCAAGAACGCGAATTTTTATTCTCACCGCCACGAAACGTACGATCGTACTTTTTTTGCCTAACAAAAGTTTTTTCTCAGTTCCGTCTTAAAATAAAAGGAACTGGGCAATTATTTCTGGCAGCTGTATTTAGACTGGCCCCTCTCCTTCTTTTATTTTTCCTTCCGTCTGTCGATAAAAGCTTACTGCCAGCGTACAATTAGCGCAAAAAAGCAAAGTCGAAAGGAAGCGAAAGAACGAACGTCATGTCACGGAAATGAAACTGAAACACCTCGGATAGACAAAATGGCAGCCTTTGTTTTGTGGTATACAGATCAACTCGAGGTGGTCTATAAAGCCATATGGTGATCAGAAATTTTATCCTTCAAACAAGCGATTTTTAATTCACTTTTTCAAAGAAGCACTTAAGGACAAGGGCAAATATATAACATTTCCCTACCAATATATCGAGGAAATCTCGGCCATTTTCAAGGGTTATTAAAAGTAAACCGCTTAAACTAGAATGGAAAGAAAGTTGGCTATAAATGAGATTACGGCTAAGAATCAAAGAATTGTCAACACGAGCGATCGTCTTTTGAAAACCAAAACAATCAATAGGCAATCGTTGAAACACGCCGTAGGTTAAGGAATAAAAGCGTGCAACTTAATTGTTTTCCACAATGAATTGCTTTGTCGTTCAAATAACGGCATGTCTCGAGAAGAAAGCACAAAGGCCGTATCGCGATTCCACGTGGCTAGCCGGCACCCTTGACAAATCTGCAACGTTCCAAGATTTGAAATTGCCACGTGTAGGATGATTTCATCTGCCAGCGACTCAAAACTACCACAACATTGACTCCCAAATTAAATCCGATTCATAGAAAGTAGAGGATTTTTCCCGAAAGCTAATAAAATTAATAGCATTTCCTTTGATGAACCAATGATATGTTCGCGCAGTGTAGGTGAACGGGTTGAAGATTAAAATTCCCGCCGCAGACACCCGCCATTTCCGGAACAGGACAAGGAGGAGGGAGTGACAAAAAAAAAGGCGACGAGTAAATTATGTTTCATCGGAAAAGACCTAAGTCCTGATCGTTCTGCCATCATTGTACGTTGATTTCTATTGATCCCACAAGGACACGCTTTGGCTTCGAATGACGAAAGCCACGGAAATGATAATACATCAACCCACACAAAATTATCATAATTTTTCGCATCTAACAATGTCTCCAAATAATCTGCTTTAATTTCACCCTCGGATCGAAAAGATTTCTTTTGAAATTTGACCAGTTTTCAATTATTCGCGGCTAAAACTACGCCACGAATAAATTTCATACATTCCAAGTGCAGGTGCCTACAAAACACTGCGAACCGGAAATGGCCACAAATTCACGAAGCAGTATTTTGATGAAACAAGCTTTCTAAGCTTTTGTCACGGTCATGATCGGGTGCAATCCTTTTCAAAGACAGTCCCTGGCTTTTAAGAGAAATATCAGAAATAAAATACTGAACGAGAAAATGAGGAGAAGAGAAATTCAACAACAAAATTTTTGCACTACAAAACCGTACCCGTCCATAGGCCACGCTACAAGACAGTTCACACAATCCTGCCACGAGGAGGACCTCGCGAAATTGAACAATACTGAATAGCCTAAGCAACAGAGCACATGGAAAATAAGACATAAAATCAAGCTGTAAGCAACAAAGGCATCTGAAAGACTGGCTGTTAACAGACCACAAAAAAATATAGCGCTTACCTCTCAGAATTTTGAAACACAAACTTCCTCAATTTTAAGTCGCGTAAGACAACACCCGAGTCGTGACAATGAGCAACAGAACTGACAATCTGGCGAAATAATTTGCTGGCCTCTTCTTCCTTTAGTCTGCGTTTTGTTCTGACATACGAGTGCAGATCCCCAAAAGATCGCTCAAAAAATACATACGCGTACGAGTCACTGACCAAAATTTCGATAATCTTGTTGATGCCGTCGTGAGGTGGCAGATGAAACATCGGCGCAAGCGTCTCCCGGAATTTATTCACGTCTATTATCTTGCAAGCAAGTTCTGTTTTCGTCTCGGTATCCACTGCTTTGTATAAAGCACTTCCACCGGGTCGTTCCAATAAAAGATATTTTCCGACCTTGCATATCTGCGGTAAATCATTTGTCCGCTTCGTTGCTTGATGCGTTATAGTCAAGTTTGGTAATGGCGTAGATTCAATATTTGTTTTGGATGCATTGCGCTGATACGGATGGTAGCGAATCGTCGAAGAGTTCATTTAAAGGAACAGAATTTTCTTTCAAAATAACTCTCTACCCGTGAGACGAATACAGAGAAATCGACCCAACCAAATCAACAGAATGCGTCGATGTACGACTCAACTTGTATTCCGTTTTTGCCAAGTAAGAGGTATGACGTTGCACCAAAGTGGCGAAGTGATGGCGTAAGTCAGCTTGTAACGCGACAATAATTTCGATCGAAAGTCGCCCGTTTCACTTTAAATTCTACCCTCACAGATGGTTTGATTCGCTAGAAGGCCCGTCCGGCCTTCCTCTAGCAATCAAGGTAGAAAGCAACAGCCATGATGTTCTAATACTCAACTTGTTTCGACGTTGAAGTTTCGCAAGAAAAATTATTTCTGAAGACACATCAGTTCGGACTGACGCAATGAAGGCTCTGTGTTTTGCGGTCCTAACAGGCCCACCTCTCCAAATAAGGAGCTGTTTCGTCATCGTTAGGTCATCTGATGCAATTAACGGTCTATGATTCGCTGAAAAGACAAAGGCTATTGCAACTAAAAACGAAACCTTTCCGTCCTATTTCCTTCAGAATTTGCATATTCGTGCGGCGGCACATTTTGCGCTCTTACACCGTCATATGGTCAATAAATTGCATCATTAACTTGAAAACACCACGTAGAAGAACGCTGGAAAAAAATATCCCGTTTGGTTATTTTGATATCTGTACATTTTCGCGAATAAGTTTCCGGACGAACAATTTTCGTGTCACAAGACGCGTGCGTGATAAAAAGGGATATATTTTCCTCATGACGAATTGTTTCCGAAGTCGCTTAACAATGCATCAAAGGTGAACACCGAATTTCGCTAATGAGGCTGCAGTTGATGACTCACAGCAGCGATAATCCTCGTGATTTACCGATCGAAGAGAATGACTTTCTGTCAATGACGAAATATACAAATTATAATAGTTAAAAATATTTCCAAAGGCTTTTTATTGTTGTTTTCCCTTGAAGTAGAAACTTTTATTGAAGCCAATAGCTATCTCTTCAATTTCAACAAATAGGACTTTCCTATCACTAGTACAAAAACAAGAAAAAATCTCTTTCCAGACTTAAAAAAAATTGTCGAGAAAGTTGTGATTGTTCGCGCTGCCATGGCAACCGATACTTCTAACGTTGAGTTCGTGGCCTCGTGACAGAAGGCGGCGAAATAGAATTAAAAATGTTCTGGTGCAATAAGGCATTGGGTAGGCATCTACAGAACTTTTCTTGCCATCATAATATATGTTTAACGCCAAGCAATGGACAAGCCGTGCATTGGTAGCGTACGGAACACGCCAAATTTAAAAATATAGATTTTTGGAATAGGAAATAGCAAATTTATGTGTCATGACATAGTCAAACAAATAACGAAATAAATTATAATTGTAAAATGATAAAAGTTTTCTATGATCGTTTTCGAAAGAAAGAGAATAAAAACTTATGTTCAAAAGAGGATTATTACGTTCGAGCGAGAGTTGTTATCAGAGTGGACGGCCTCTGAAATGGACGGGGAAAATAAGATCATTCAACCACTCATTTCATTAGGGTCTGTGGCCGAGTGAACCTCAAGGGGCCAACCTTCTAGTTGCGTCTGAGATTTTTTTTAAATTTTGAGTTAACGAATAAAAATGGCGTCGGTGGGATTTAAATACTGTTCAAATACCGGTACAAGTTGATTCAGATCGTTTTTCAATGGTATGGTTATATTTAGGTATGAATGCCGGTGTTGATCAAGAAAAGAATAAAAAACTGAACAGCCAATTTGTGGACACGACGAAACGCGTTTAGAAAACTATTGACAATGACTGAATTGCATCTAAGATTTACAGGATATGCCGCTTTCTATTCAACAGCCGGAAAGAATTAACCTTATCTTACTAGCCATTATAACAGGCAAACTTTCAATATGTACACCACCCCGGCATGTGAGAGAAGCTTCTAGAGTCAACAACATCTCCAAGAACTTACACCCGGAAGGCCTTTATATTTTCGATTCACAACACGCACAGTTCTGTGATCTACTAGAACAATTTTAGGATTTACATGCGATATGATATATTTTGCTCCAACCGCGGCACTCTGTGAATTTGGCAAATCCGTGTAGGACTAAATTTCGATCTTCACATAATTGCGGTTGGCCAGCGGTGGCACTGATCCCATTTCTCGTCTCTCTGGCATTCACTCGCACTGTGATCTTTCTCTACAGTTTAAATGTTGCAAAACGTTACGTAATTAAATTAAGGGGAGACAAAATCTGACCCGAGAAGGAACCCACCACATGAACTACGATAATTGGAACTGTATTGGAGCCAGTTGCAATTTTACGACGAGTTATGGGAAAAATGAAACGGAGTGCAATATCATGAACAACTATCAACCCGTTCAAACTTGAATTGCGGTTTTGTGGTCAATATTCGTAGTATTCTCCAAAGCTGAGTAAGCCTTTTAAAATGCACGTAGCATCGATCGGGCACTGCCTTAGTGCTTAATCCGCCCTTACAGGGGGCCCCTGTATAAACCGGAGTGATCAACTCCCATACGAGGTCCGATATGCCCTTTATTACGCCTTAATTGTCCGCCGCATAAAAGAAGACCCCGATGAGAGGTTCCATATCTCACTGTATGTTTAGAATCGTCAATAAGTTTACTACCTCCCTCTGTACCCATCTAGGGTTTGTAACTAGGTGTATCAAAATGGAATCAGGGATAAGGGCAAAGAAGTAGGACGGAATCAGGGATCACAGCACCGGGCTGGGATCAAATTTCAAGTTCGATGGTCACGCGCTTTTCGACTATTCGGGTGCACCATTTGATGGGCTCCTGGGTGCACCCAACGTCAAAACCCGGAAAATATCTGTTCGGAAGACGATTTGAGATCTAGAATTTTCGGACCATTCGTTGTAAAATTTCTTGCTTGCCTGCCTCTCCTACGTTTCTCGAACATCTAAAAAAATGGAATAATTGCCCATTTTAACGGTTTTTTCCCTAAAAAGGTCACCTAGAATTTTCGAGAGCCTTTTTTCTGGCTGAAATTGTCGAAAGGTAAGTTTTGATCCCTATAATTTTCGGATCACTAGACTTTCAGCAAGGAAATCCGAACAGATGAAGAATTTTTAGGGAATAAAAATATGCCTATATGTACCGTTTAAATACTTAAATACGTTCAACAATGCTATGTTTAAGTGGTTTTGAACTATATCCTCGTTGGGTACCCCTGACTATTTAGAAGGTTCTGAATGGTCTAGACGAAGCGATGCAGTTCTTATATAAATATGACCATTTGCTAACCCGAAATCTTGAAAAATAGGGACTTGGTATTATCGTTCATTTTCGATCTACAATTATTCATATGAATTATTAACCAGCTTGACGGGATTCCCGGCCTCAGCTTTAATCAGGTGCTAGATTGTAAGGGAACATGTACATCAGCATAAAATAAATTTTGAGTGCGTGCCAACTAGACGAGCTAAATCAGAAGTTATTGGGTTGATGTAAGTGCGCAGTTCAGTAAATATTGAATGATGATTTTAAAATAAATTTTCTTTGAGTTCCGGATGTCACTTTACAGTTTTACTCGTTTGGGCTCGCCTGTGCTGATTATCGCGCTATTGTTCTTTTAGGCGTTAATTAATCCCACATCGTCATTCCTAAGAGGTACAGTCATCGTATACATGTATACTACAGCTTGTTCACAGCTCTATTTTATCTTTAGACTTGTCGAACTCGCGTATGTATAAAACTCCGGGGATTAATAGACCACCCCAAACGCAAGGGCCGTTGGGTTGAGGAAAGGGGCGCTCGTTCTCGAGCTCGCTGGCACTTTGCAGTTTAGCGCTATCGAATTTTCGAAAGAAAAAAAAAGAAAAACGTCCGATCCATGGACAGGCTACTTGTATACTGAAGAGCAAATAAAATTTATTAACTTATCTATAAAGCAAAGATCTGTGTTGAAATTTGAAGACAAATTGACCGGCATTTATAAGATTTAGCTGATCAAAACATAAGAATAAAGTTTAACTTTATTAACTTTATTCATATGTTTTGACCAGCTAAATCTTATAAATGCCGGTCAATTTGTCTTCAAATTTCAACACAGATCTTTGCCTTATAGATAAGTTAATAAATTTTATTTGCCCTTCGGTACAAGTAGCCTGTCCATGGATCGGACGTTTTTCTTTTTTTTTCTTTCGAAAATTCGATAGCGCTAAACTACTCGCACAGTAAACCTCAAAATACCCCCCACAAATCGGCCCATTGTGGCTCTCTTGCTCATTAGATGTTTTGTTGGAATATTGGCTGTTGTGATATACAACTACAATAGCTATGAGAGGGGCGGTTTTCCAAATGACAAAGGAATTAACCTTCAGCGGAAAATACACCTGGTCACAATTTTGCTCTGTGGGCGGAGGGGTTCCTTTACGTACACCCGATTTGACAGTGATTTGAGATAGAAGCCAGTGTAGCGTAAATAAATAGCGAGTGACACTTTACACGAAATAGTGCATCTTACCATGCATATTATGTCGGCGGAGTCTTCAACCCGTTTCCTTCGAGAACTTTTCAGCGTCTTATAGAAAGGTGTTTTTAAGTGCTTGTAACAGGATCGAATAATTCGATCCTGTTACAAACTTGCTTCTGGAAAGTGGTAAACTATTTAACTTACCACTAAGATAAAGTAGAACCCCGGTTACTCGAACTCAGAAGCGAAACGAAAACAGTTCGACTGGTTCGAGTTAGCAATAGACTGCAAAACAGTCGGAGAGTGCGCGCGAGCCTCACCGTAAGGTGTGAGGCAAGAAATCAGTCTCGTTCTCTGTTTTCAGCCTCGTTCCAGACCTTGTGTTTGACCGCTCTCGCGTATTTGAATGCGCAAAAATACGGATTGTTTTGTAGTCTAAGTTAACGAGGGTTTGAGTTATCGGGGTCGATTGCACAAGGATAAAATTGATTGTTACCGATTTTTCAGCACTTCAGAGTATAGTGCAGTGCAAGTTTAAGTTATAATTTCTTCAAAAACTCGGTCAAAAACGGTAACGTGATTACGCATTTTTAAAGGATGTTCTTTTCGTTGCACCAATCAAAATCAAATCACTGTAGTGTGGACCAGAGTTCAGTTTTAGTGTTTTTACCCTTTTACAACTAGAAGAGCTGAGACAGCTAATGGGGTGACCGAGTGGAGTTACAAGAACCAGGATTCGAGTTACCGGGGTTAATTTCAGTGAACGGATATATTCACTGGGAAAGGGAATTTAGTTCGAGTTATAGCGGGGAATTTGAATTATCCAAGTTCGAAGTAGTAAAAATTACTAGAAAGTGCTGTGAAATCTAAGGGATTGGAATTATTTCGAGTTAGTGGGCCGGCGAGTTCGAGTTATCCGCTGAGTGCGAGTTATCCCGCTGAGTTCGAGTTATATATACACCTAATTGCAATAAGGTTGTCATAGAAAAAAGCAAAAAGCCAAATAGGAATTAATTAGCATAAATTATTATTAAATTATCATTGCTTGCAACATTCACGACACACACGCTTATAGCTGAATATTAATCACGTAACATGAAAGCCAAATCATTTGCATCAGTTTCTTGGTGTCATTCTAATGCAATTCGAGGCTGATTCATCTAGCGGATTTCAAACGTGCTCTAATTACAAACGTACATCGGATAACTACTAAAGAAAAAATGGCTCCATTTTTTTTCAATAAATATAGCCTGGGGTAAATTCCAGGAACGCGACGCGTCTTTTCGTTTTATGCTAAATAGAAAAGCCAGTCTGCGTATGGTTTGTAGTGCACAACACCGTCAGATCACAATTTTCAAGCAACAAATCAGGGGTGTAGGCAGGACTTTCTATCGCGGAGAGGGTGAGGCGTTCCTCCGCCAGTTCTTCTCCCGCGCCACAAACCAAGCCTCGTTTGTCAGGACCCTTTTGTTACACACATCAGTGTTTCATGTGCGGAATCCTACAGCGCGGAATTACAGAATTATTTCTTGTTATTGTGAATGACTTCTTAAATAATTGTTAAATTATTAAAATACGCAAATGTAAATCACATGGCTAATTAATTCCTATTTGGCTTTCTGTTTTTTGCTTTTTGCTTTTTTCTATGACAACGTTATTGCAATTAGGTGTATATTCAATTTATAAAAATAAAAGTGTATGAATAATAATAATACTTTCAACTGAGAACAACTATGCGATACCTGCCAACTTTTAGTTTCCTGGTAGAAACCATAAAAACTAAGAAATTATGTGACCACTGCCGTTTTCCGCTTTTATCCTCTCCTCCTTTTTTCCTCGATGAGTCTATTTTGGAGCTTGTCGGAACTACAAAAACTCCCGTTTCGGTCTTATTCCGGTCAAACGAGGCTGCAATGTTTGGTGTTACTCTGATCTCTCAAGAACACAGCTACAATACCCGGCGGACAGAACTACTTAAAGAAGTTTCTTCGTTTTTGCCCCCCAACTTGCAAAAAAAAAACATTTGGATTGTTGTGCCCGGCGTAATTTAAATCTTGGTGGCGGAGCACGCGAAAGGAGCGACGAAGCCTCGAGACTTTGTTGCCTAGTCCCTGTACGGCGTTTTCCCAGTCCCTCTCGGTCAATCGTTTCGATGACGTATCCGAGGCGAAAGGGCGGGGAACGCCTCACATTTTCGCATGGACCACGTGACCGGAAACGCTTTGGCCACGAGAAAAAATGAGGCCTAGGGACTAGGCAAGAGACTTTGCTCTCAATCTTTTACGCGGCTCCTCACTGGAACGCTCATCCTGCCAACTACGTATGCAGGCTTAGCTAAAACAACTTGACTTTCCATATCAACAGCTCCAAGTACATATTGGCCCCTCCCCAAACTCAATGTTGCTTCGCTCTTCGTACCAATGTCCAGGCAGAGGCAGAGGCAGAGGCAGAGGCAGAGGTTGAGGCTTTGAACATATTGATCCGAGGGGGAGGAGAGGCGGGGGGAGACATGATTCCCCCCTCGACGGGTACGATGTTTTAGAATGTTCTGGAAGTATGTAATTCTTCCGAGTTGCTCTAATAAGCTTCTGTTTCACCAATGCTAAGTGCTAAATGATCTTGCAAATAAATCTGATTTTTAAAAAAGGTTTTGCAATTTTATGGTTTTGTCCAAGTGACTGAAGCCCTAGACTGCGAGCAGTCTCTTATTTTTCTTTGCAAAGTTACTGCACGCGAAACCAAAGCACGCGAGTGGCGAGGCCGCTTGTCGCGAGAAACGAGGGCGTAAATAATAACATCGTGGTTTGCAATCGCGCTGGATGAGAAAAGAACTGGACGGATGAGAAAAGGCGGACCTCAAGCAGTCTACTGAACCCCTCGTCCCTATGACTATTTCCTCAGAAAATGGAAGGGGGTAATTAAGATATCTTGGAAATCCCTGGGGACAAGTTCTATTTTGGTTTTAGAATCTTTTTAAAACATCTTAATAGACATGAAGAAGGCTGTTTCGCCGGCAGACATATTGCGAAAGTTTAATGTATGCGTCTGCTGATCATTTTTTTCGCAATATGTGAGCAAGCGGTCATCTTTCATTGCATGCACGCACGACTTTCTGGCTTTCTGTCTGTTCTTCTTTCTTTCTCCTTCTGCTTTCTATTTTCCGTTTATCACAGTGATTCCGTTGTCCGTTTTAAAAATACTCGAGGACCTTCGAAGCCGCCTGGGACCTCAGAGGAGTAATGGAATAGCAAATATAACGAAAAATCTCGAGATGGTATAATGAAATACCCAGTAACAAATATTTTCGTGAAGGAGCAGCAAAGATCATGTAAAAGATCTTCCCATTCTTCCTCTTCACCCCCACTCCTCCTCCCCAGTGTAGTTTTGGTGTTAATCAGGAGCTTATTGAGCACCATAAATCACCAGGCGCCAAAATCTTTAATAAATGGCGCAAATGAGACGACGAAAAGCATCCCCACCCCGTTTTATATGGAAGTCTCCCCGTGAATTAACAGTGGCGGATCCAGGGAAGGAAGCCCCCCCTTATTTTTAGACCAAACGCCGAGAAAAATTTTTTGAGACCGCCCCCCTCCTTTTTCTCAGGGTCTAGATGACCGGACCCCCCTTATCTGAAGGTCTGGATCTGCCACTGATTAAAGGGAACCTCCACTTCAACAAAAGATAACTTTAAATCACAGGAAATAACTGTTACAGTCAAGTCAATCTAAAATATTTTTAAAGAAAGCGTTTGTATCCGAAAGAAATAACTTTTAGATTCGCCTATTTTTGTTTTCAAATTCTGCGGGCGTCGCCATCTTGAATAATTGTGAAGTGTTACGGTTGCCCTATTGTTATTAAACAAAAGCTCTTTGTGTCAGAACAATACAGCAACCATTACACGTCACAATTATTCAAGATGGCGGCGCCCGCGAAATTTGAAAGTGAAAATAAGCGATTTTAAAATTCACTTTTCTTGATATAAACACTTTTTTTAAGAACAAATTTCGAACAAATTTGTTTATCAACATAATTTTATTCGATTTAAACTTATTCTGTAGTAAGAGTGGAGGTTCCCTTTAAGACGGTGAAGGGTCCCCCTTCTTTCTTGCCCTTGAAAATCGTGAGACTGCAAATAACGTAGTATTCCTTATCGCTTCTGAATTATATCCCCCCCGCCCCCCTCCAAACAAAAAAGTTGTTGGATGGTCACAGGCCTTCCTGGTCCCTCTACTTCTACGGTCACGTTAAAGGACACTACTCTAAAACAGGCATCTACTGTTGGTCCCTGCCGTTTTTCAGTTAGTATAGGTTAATGAAACTCGGAACTCTCTATATGAGGCCGAAGATGGACTCAGACTTCGAACTTAGGACCTCGGACATCAAACATGGGACAACAGACATATCGGAAATCGAACACCACTAGACATCACACATGGTCGGACATCGGAGATCGGACGTCAGCCATCGGACATCGGACCTTGGACATCGGACATAAGACATTGGACATCAGACATCGGCAGGAGCGGATCGCACATATGTACATAAGGCTTAGTAATTCGGCATGGGACTTCGTGTAAACAGAAATGACTGCGTTTTGCCAAAGTAACAGACTTGAAATAAACGTGTATTCATTGTTTATAGCGATTCAGCTTCCATATTTCCACACGAGAATAATCCGTTTACAAACTTATCCGGCCCTACCGCCGATTGATTGTCGTTATCACTGGCATAGCCTCTCGTGCAGACGTCTCCTATTTCCTCAGTAGGAGACGTCTGCATGCAGGCAATCACTGATAGTGCAAGATCTTTTTTTTTTTCAGATCATGCTCAAAATTGTGCTCGTTTTTGCTAATTTTTCTAAATTATCAGTTTTTGCATAAAAAACCATACATGATACCTTTTTATCCTTCTTTACACTGTGCTGTCACATATTTAGTAAAATCCATATTATTAATGCTGCGTTCTGATTGGTTGAGCTACTACTAGGCTATATGTCATAGCCCACTAGTAGCGAAAAGCCGCCGGCTTTGAAAACCAAAACAATGGTGGCTGAATGGCGTTTTGCTAGCTAAAGTCAGTGTTTTGTAACCAACTATTATTCCTCTCGCCCTGAGGCTTCTGAGTCAATAGCCCATTCGGCCTTTGGCCTCATGGGCTATTGACTCAGAGCCCATTCGGGCTCGAGGAATAATTGTTAATTATAGCAATAACTCCACTGCATCGGAGACTGCACTGACCGGCATCGATGCCATTTTGTTGCTAATTAATGAACTGGAACTGGGACTTACGCGTTCTTTAGTTTGGTTGTACCCAGTCCTTTGGACCGCGAACAAGATAGTATTGGCTGGTAACAGCAATTGGGAACTCCGGCACATGCTGCTCGTCCTTTGGTATTAGCATTCCGTGGAGGCGTCATGTCGAAGATCTGCCCCACAAGTGGAGACAACATACTAAAACCACGGGTTCTGAATATAGCATGTAGTATCCACTTCAATCATGCATACACGCAGTCACGACTCAGTGTTAAAGGGTAACTGTACAGGCGAGGAAGTTTGACTTCCTGAAAAACCTCGTTGATCCCGAACCCTAGTGGAGACGAGCACGAGGCTCAGTGGACTTTCTCAGTCAGACCACTCAGTATATTAAGGATACGGAATATAGAAGTCTACATGCAAATAGTTTAAAAATGATAAAATAAGGCCCGCGCTGCTGAATCCACACACTATAGGATGATTCTAAAACTTTGTCAAAGATTTCTTTGCTTTCAAGTCACTTTTCAATGCTGCAGTCGAACTTCCATGTGCGACCACCTCTTATAGCTACCACCTAGTATTCAAAACGCCAAAACTTTCAGAACTTCATTCCCAGTCTAAGCCTTACAATCGGAACCTCCTGTAAACGACCACTATTTGGATCTATTTGGGGCTGACGGTTTAAAGAGTTTCCATTCTTTTTCACTTATGTCCACTCGGTTTGTAGCCTGAAATTCATCCGATTGCTTCGAGTCGTTTTCTCCTCTCAACAACTGAGGCAGTAATAACGACTCGAAGCAATCGGATGAAATTCAGGCTACTCGGTTTGCACGCAGCAGCAAAAATTGCGATTTTTCGTGTGTGGCGAAAAATGGCAAGTCTGACGATTTTTCCCAGTTCTTTGTTATGTTGTAATAATCACTGAAGTCCACAGCGAGTTGTCGATTTAACAAACACTGCGAAAATTGCGAAAAATCGTAAGTCTGACGATTTTTTGCGTTATTTGCGATTTATCACAGTTATTTGTCATGTTAATGTTCACTTTTATCGTGTTCATGATCACTTAAAACAGAGCCGTTTGCCGATTCTACCAAATTTGCTAAAAGTCCGAAAAGTTTCCGCTTTACGTGCCATTTTGACATTTCCCTTTCCGCATATCTACACGCAAAAGGCAACGCAGCCAATCTTTCAATAAAGGTTTGTTATCTAAAGGCCGGGTTCGAGTTATATTCGTGAGATTCCATTGTATTTAAAGTTTCATTTTATGCTTTCTTTAAACTAGGAGTTTTTAAACAAGGTATCAACATCATTAATGTATTTTTCAACTGGTCAAAGTTATTTATTCACATCATTCACTTCAATTAAATGTAACAATTATTTTTACTTAACTAGTACATCTAAAATATGTGGTCCGTGGTGTTTACTGGGCACCCTTCTACCTCCTCTAAGATTTGTCTTAATTAATTTTAGCAAAAACTTCGATTTCTCCAATTTTTCGCAATTTTTGCTGCTGCATGCAAACTTGGACATACCTTTTTAACCTCTTCCTCACAAATAAGCGGTCTCTTGCATTTGCGATTTGTCTGATCTCTTTTGTTCGCTGGAACAATAATATGGCAACTTAGAAATTGCATGGGATAAATTATCTTCCATGAAGTAGAATATTTTATTTGGGATCTTATACCAGCTGGCACATCAACCGTTTCCAAAATAATTTAATATTACAATATATATGCTAGTTATTCATTACACTATATATACATAACAAGTTATTACAAATAGAGATAATTACATACTCACACAGACACATACTTTATATTCCTTTTTGCCTTCCTTCCAGTTTTCTTATGTTGAAGCATTTAATTCTTATGAGTACATGCCCAGCCTGATGCCTTGCTATTAATTTTTGGGTTTCAGGCTTCTCGCTAGGGGGGATTCAGTTAAAAACATGAATATAGAATGATTTGACCGGGGGGGTTCTTCTCGGAAGAGGCTCCCATTGGTTCTTTTCTAGCAAGCGACCACCTCCCGTAAGCGGCCACTAAGTCTTCGCATGGTCGCTTCAGAGCCAGTTTGACTGTAGTAACATTTTTATTTGTTGTGTATTTTGTCTAGCCACCCCTCCTCTCCACAACGAAGTTTGTGTTGGAAAAAAGACAAAATAAAAAGCAAGTTGGCGAAAATTTATTCTTGCCAAGACGTGGTCCCTTCTGTCCTTGGTCTGCCAACAGAGAGTCAAAGCTTTTAAACAAGTGGTCGTTCCCGGGGGGGAGTAGCCTGCGAAGGGCAGACGTTTCTTCCTCGCTCATCACCACTGAGGGACGTTTCACGAGGAGGAAACGGTCCCTCAGCGGCGATGAGCGAGGAGAAACGTCAGCCGTTCGCAGGCCGGGGGGGGGGGGGGAGGGGGGGATATTCTCTATAATGGTCTATACGGGGAGGCTAGCGCTCCGCCCGAAAGGGGTACATTTATCAGGCTTCAGGTATATGAAAGGGTGGAGATTTTACTCGTTGAAGTATTTAAGAGTGAGTCCATGGGTGCACCAGGCAGGTGTGCTACATGCTATCTCTCCGATTTCAATGAAACTTGGCCAGTTTAAAGGGTCTACCCCAAAACTCAAAATGACAAACTGGTTCACAGTTTGGATCTTTATGGTGGGAGATAGCCCACCCAACTGATTTAATGAGATTTTTTACCAATAAAAGTGCATTAATAACAGGCAAAAGTAGAAAGCTCTCAGGACAACTGCTTTTAACCTTTGACTATGAAGGTTTGTATATATGTTGAGAAATCTTTGACCAATGCAAGAATGTAAGTTTCAGTCAATTTGATGGACAGCTTGTCAATCACCGGCCTTGAATATGGGACCACCTTTTTAGCCATTCAAATACTTGCTGATTTGGAGATCAAATATCTTTCCTTGCCAGAAAGCTATGACAATAATTTTGCTATTCCATCTTTACCAACCCTTTGGTCTACAACAAACATAAAAAACATTTCTGGGCTCTTCCTTTTTTGGGCGTCAGATGCCACTTGAAAACTGCCCCTAAATCCAGCTGATTTCCACTTCACCTGTCGAATAATTCAGCAATTAACGGCCGCTGAAGTTACTAAACCCACATTTTCCAGCCCGTTATACAAGAATAATAATTGGGGAGTTTAATGCATGCTTAAAACGTTCGAGGTTTTGCGAGAAAATTAAAAATTTCACAGTAATTAGTGATGTATGTCACCAAAATATCGAAGGCAAAATCGTAATGTTTGTGACCTTGTTTTGATTTTCTCACAAAATCAGAGATTATTCTTCTTAGAAGTTAAACTATACAGAAGTCCTTCATTCCAAGTGTTATGGTCTCTACCGTGACAAGACCAAGCTGTTTTTAATTTCCTGGGGAGATTTCAAGGCCACATGGTGTGTGGTTGTTGACCACAGGCAGCCCAGACGTAGTATGTGTCACTGAATGAATATATTTATATTCACATGGACAAATTAATGCGATGAGTCGTCGAAACTCCCATGGACTAAAATAGTCTAAACGTCAAAATGTAACAAAACAAAGCTAAGATACCTTCAACTGAACGTATCCTTGTCTTTCCTGGCCGGTTTAAGTGGCATTTTATTGAGTTTTGCAATTGTAGGTACTATCCACTAAAGAAGAACTAAAGGCTGGCTACAAAACAAACAGACCATCTCCACGCGCCTTCACACGAAGCGCTATAAATTCGAGAATAATCGACGAATCCGCTCCAAATAACCATCGGCTAATCTGCAGGTAACGTGTGCTCCTGCTTCTGGCTCGCTTGCTCCACAAAACCCATCGCAACTGCACAATAATTGCTCGCTCATCAACAACCACTGTTGACCTTTACGCTTCGATATGACCGCAACCGACCAGGTATAATACGCGACGTGAATGCTCAAGCTTAGCGACCGCGTTCGCGCAACAATGCAGCACTTGCTATGGGAGGGATGGTACTATTGCTTCTAGGTCAATCGACTGACCGATGGTTCGCTGCGCTAGTTTTGACCAGAAAACAAAAGGCGATCGCGGGACCGTCTGTAAGTTTTCAACAGGGTAGCCCTGGTTTTCAATTTCGAATTCTTCTAACGTTCGCTGTCTCAGCTGCTGTCACATTGTTCGTCCAGCCGCTTGCATAGGTTCTTGAATCTACCAGACTTATTTGCTTAGATTAACAACGTCTTACTCCCTAATATGTTGTCCAAACCGGTGAAGGAGGACGAGAATTTTCCGCCCAGGAAAAAGGCAAAATCTGGTCCCCGCTATGCAGCTGAATAGAAGATACAGCTGAAGATATCGTAAAGTAAAATTTATGTGCGCGATATCTTTTTTTATTATTATTACTATTCTCAAAACTCAGGGGCACCCAACGATGATTTCCTTCTACATGCATTGAAAACACATATAAGGCTGTCCAGAGTACTTTTGATCGAAAAATGCATTTTAAACAGCGCTTACATAAATTTAGTCAGTAGGGCTAAAAGCGTAGCTAAAGATTTATAGCTTGCTCATACTAAATATAAAATATATCGTGTAATGCTAAGCGGAGAAGGCAACGAGACAGGGCCACCCAACGACTGTTTCCTCAAATACTTTCAATTGAAAACACTTTTGTAGCTATTCATAAAGTACTTTTAGTTCTATAGAAATGCATTCTAAGTGGCGCTATAAAATTTGCATCTCAGTGTTCGCCATTCTAGAGGAACTTGAGTCTTTTCGAAATTACGAGGAATTCAGAATTATTTTCCCGAAAATTTTAGATGCAATTTACCGTATTCTGAAGGAGATAATTTTTCAGATACCTTCTTTCATCACATTTTTGAATCGGAAAATTTTAGGATTCCATTTTACTCTCTACGAAAAGTAGCCTAACCCTGTGAGTGAAATGTGAAAAATTAAAAGTTGGATGCCCTTGAACAGAACTGTGAAAAACAACAATAGGTCTAATTGCAGCAGACTTTCTTGTACATTTCCTAGCCGTTGATTTGCATGACTGCAACGTGAAACGTCCAGAAAACTTCCTGGTTTTCACTTTTTATGGAGAAAATGTGGTACATGTTCTTGTTCACTTTTTCCACTGCCGCTCATTTCTTTTAGCTCCGCTATAAGATTCGTATCTGTTCGGTGCTCCTTGGGCAAACTGGATCTTTTGAAAAATTACAAGGGCTTCAATATTATTTTCCCGATTGATTGACCTGGAAGCAATAGAACCATCCCTCCCATAGCAAGTGCTGCATTGTTGCGTGACGCGGTCGCTAAGCTTGAATATTCACGTCGCGTATTATACCTGGTCGGTTGCGGTCATATCGAAGCGTAAAGGTCAACAGTGGTTGTTGATGAGCGAGCAATTATTGTGCAGTTGCGATGGGTTTTGTGGAGCAAGCGAGCCAGAAGCAGGAGCACACGTTACCTGCAGATTAGCCGATGGTTATTTGGAGCGGATTCGTCGATTATTCTCGAATTTATAGCGCTTCGTGTGAAGGCGCGTGGAGATGGTCTGTTTGTTTTGTAGCCAGCCTTTAATTCTTCTTTAGTGGATAGTACCTACAATTGCAAAACTCAATAAAATGCCACTTAAACCGGCCAGGAAAGACAAGGATACGTTCAGTTGAAGGTATCTTAGCTTTGTTTTGTTATATTTTGACGTTTAGACTATTTTAGTCCGTGGGAGTTTCGACGACTCATCGCATTAATTTGTCCATGTGAATATAAATATATTCATTCAGTGACACATACTACGTCTGGGCTGCCTGTGTTGTTGACAAGCTTTGAATCACGCCAGTATAGCGCTAGTCACAAAATATCGTCAACTCGCAAATTTAAAAACAACATTCAGTGATGAGAAATTCTTTCTTATAGCGATAAAGAAATTACACTTGAAATGTTCGTTAAGTTGAGGCTACAACCTCAGAAAAAGAATCGTGTTAGTTTTACTTACCGCCGTCGATCTACGCAGAAGTATTATGTGTGCTGCGTGACGAGACAATATTTGTTTAGAATCCACTTCAGGAGCTTTCAGAAGGTCCTGCTAATCTCTATAACTATACTTATCTCCTTCTATCTTCATTTTTTTTTTTTACAAATACGAGTTTTTCGAAGATCTCTGTCACTCTCGATCAAGATTATTTACGACCATGTATCATGTGACAAAAAGAAAGAGCCTGCAATGTTTTGATCAGCGAATTTCCCGCGCCTTCCCCGGCAATTTACATATATTCTAAACAATTTTCGGCTGTCTAAACAGGAAGAGAGAATGAATAAAAATAAGCCTGAAAGAAATAGCTGCGTTGGCCAGAAATCTGCTGAAACCAAGTTAACGCTTATTCCACTTGATAAGAACTTGGGAATTGGACTAATAGGAGTCAGCGAGGTTTTGAGACCAATAATTGGCAAGACCATATCCACCTTCTTAAAGGAGGAGATCGATGGCCACAGTGCGGGTGTTGAGGCCACCATATATATACACGCCATGGCCCACATTTTTGATGATGATGGTACAGACGGAATCCTGTTGGTTGACTGCAACATCCAAATTACTTTCCCTGAAATGTCCATATCATCAACACGTACAGAAGTTCCTCGAGATTGTTCACCTGTGGAGGGGAAGAGATCTTATCCCAGGAAGGGACAACACAGGGTGACCCTCTAGCGCTAGGTGGTGTGCGATCAACACATCCATCTTGATTCAGGGCTTAAGAGCGCATATACCTGAAGTTAAGCAAGTACCGTAAAGTTCCGATAGTAACGACCCCCCGAAAGTAGCGACCCCCCGAAAATAACGTCAATTTTTTGTGGCCACTAGTAAATCCCGAAAGTAGCGACCCCCCCAAAAGTAGCCACCCCCGCCCCCCAGAAAGTAGGGAGACCAATTTTTTTATATTGAATACGGTATACCTTTAATTTGTCAATCAATAGTCAAAATTTTAATGTACAATAATGTGTTCGTGCAGTGTCACAAAATGTTCACGATAAGGTACTTTAATTTACAACAGGGGGCAGCTTTATGCCCCCATTCGTCCTTGACAGCAGTTCACTGATGTAGCGATGTAAGAACTGCCGTAAACCGGCATAATTTCGTATTAACAACAGGAACATTTCTTCAAATTGAAATTGAACACTCTATATAGTTTTCGTCGATTAACATGAATGTGTTTCTTCCAATTAAATGACACTGAGATACCGGTACGGGGTACAGACTAAAACGCAGCGGTGCGTCATGCAGGACAGTCGAAGCAGTTTAGCTTTCCACCTCTGAGTGAATGAAGAACTCGATCTCCTCTATATCGGCTGATTCACCCATGTGGTAGTCCGGTAAACCATCGATACCATTGGAAAAAAGCTCGCGCCAGCTCTATTTGTAAACGAGTTTTGTTCCCCGAAAGTAACGACCCCCCGAAAGTAGCGAGCCCCAAAGGCTGCTAATTCCGAAAGTAACGAGGGTCGCTACTATCGGAACTCTACGGTATGGCTGGCTGATGACTCGACGGAAGGTCGCCCAACAGACCTGTTATACAACTGGTACAAGCTTTTTTGTCAAGAAGGAAAGAAATGTGGCTACCTAGTCAATGGCTCCAAAAGATAGCTGATAGTAAAGCCCGGGTAGTAAAGACACAAGATCTAACAAATGAGGCCGACTTGGTGTTTGGAGAGGGGGTCAGAATAACAACGGAAGGTCAACGACACTTAGGAGCAGTCATTGGATCCCAGGAGTACAAAGGCCAATAATGTATTGGAAAAGTTCAGGGATGGAGGGAAAGCATCAAGTTGCTGCAGGCTGAGATCGTAAAGAGTCAACCCCATACCGCCTACGCAAAGGGCTACAAATCGAAGTTTGCATATTTTATGCATAAAAATGGCTCATTTAAAGACTAGGTGGAACCAACTGGCGAAGCGATCAACGGTATTTTCCTTCCAGCTCATTTTGGTCAGACGGAACCGCTCCCTGATGAGTTGGCAAGAACTATTCTCAAGGGGGTCTGGGTATACCAGACCTGAAAGCTGAAGCCTCACAGCAATACGTTGCCTCAAAGTTAATAACAGCAACGTGTAGCAGCTAGACTTTCTAAGGTCAAGACCGCAGGCCAGAGACAAGGGTGCAAGGGTGGCTCAACTCCGTTGCCCTTGAAGAGCAGGGACTGTGGTGTAAGAAGAAGGGTTTTGTTTCACAAAGACATGATGGCAATCCAGAACCTTCTCACATCTCTTCTCAGCAAAGTCTGCAAGGATGTCGAGGTAGAGCCCCACCTCCTACTGATGGACATTGACGTATTCAACCTAAGCTCCGCCGTCACAAGTCCTCAGGCTAGACTGGACATAAAGGCAGGAAGTTTCTGGTCACGAGGAGAAACATAATTCTTCGATGTATGTTATCCATCTGAACTCAACGTGTAACCAGAACAAATCCAAAGAATCGATCTTCGTGGAGCAAAAAGATGAAAAGGAAGTACCAACAAAGAGTTATGGTTGTGGAAATGGGATCTTTCCTGCCCCCCTGCCCCCTTGTGGTTTTTGGCACAAACGGGGGAATGGGGAAAAAAAGCAAACTTTTTCTGAGCAACCTAGCGGACAAACTTTCCCGAAACAACGTCGAGTCGTATGCCAGTGCCATATCTTGGCTTGAAACATGCATATCTTTTGAAATTTCAAAATCTCTCCACACATGTTTACGAGGTTCCAGAACCCCTTTTCACAAGAATGCTGACTTTTTAGATGATTTTAATTTAGTGTTAATGCCAGGAATGAGGACATTTTAAAATAAGTTTTAGTATGCTTTTTTAGGGTAGTTTTAGTGCACAGTATTTTTATTAGTTGGTTATAGTTTTTTTAGTAGACCGTGTATTTTATTTAGGATGTCTCTTTAAATGTTATATGTCGTTTTTATCAAATGTTCTGCAATTGGTATAGGATTTAATGGAGCCGAAACCAATTGTGGAATTGCACGCATTTTAGGCATCCTACTGATGAATAGTTGCGACACGTAGATATATATTTTTTAGCAACTAAGATAATTTGCAGTCTGTCTACTTTGAATTATCATTGTAATGACAATAAACGCCTTTTTACACAAATAATCGACAATAAATGTCGCAGCTTTTAAACAGGAAGTAAACACGGAATATTTAGTAACAAAAGATCAGGTGATTCGGTGAGTGGAGGCGGGGAGGGAGTTGGGTCTGTATACAGGCTAAAGTGTTTCTCAGTTTTGGCCTTAGGGAGACAAAAACAAAAATGTAAATATTTATTTTTTTAGTTCTGCTTTGTGTTGTTTATTTTTATTCATTCTCTCTTCCAGTTTGGACAACCGGAAATTGTCTTAAAAGATGTATGTCAAATGCCGGGGAAGGCGCGGGAAATTCGCTGATCAAAACAGTGCGGGCTCTTTCTTTTTGTCACGTAATACGTGGTTGTAAATCATCTTGATTGAGAGTGACAGAGATCTTCGAACAACTTGTATTTGAAAAAAAAAATGAAGAGAGGAGGAGATAAATATAGTTATAGAGACAAGCGGGACCCTCTGAAAGCCTTTGGGAGGCAAAGAAGTGGATTGTAAAGAAATATTGTCTGGTCACGCAGCATACATTATAGTTTGGCGTAGGTCAACGGCGGTTAGTAAAACTAACACTATTCTTCTTTGTAATACTATTCTTTTTCTTAGGTTGTAGCCTAAACTTCATGAACTTTTTAAGGGCATAATTTCTTTATCGCTAGAGGGAAGAATTTTTCATCATTGAATGTTGTTTTTAGATGTACGAGTTGACGTTGCTTTCATGACTGGCATATACTGGCGTGATTCAAAGCTTGTCAACAACCGCGCACCATGTGGCCTTGAAATCTCCCTTAAAACAGCTTGGTCTTGTCACAGTAGGGACCATAACACTTGTTGAATGAAGGACTTCTGTATAGTTTAACTTCTAGGAAGAATAATCTCTGATTTTGTGAGAAAAGCAAAACGAGGTCACAAACATTACGATTTTGCCTTCGATATTTTGGTGACATACATCACTAATCACTGTGAAATTTTTAATTTTCTCGCAAATCTCGAACGCTTTAAGCATGCATTAAACTCCCCAATTATTATTCTTGTATAACGGGCTGGAAAATGTCGGTTTAGTAACTTCAGCGGCCGTTAATTGCTGAATTATTCGACAGGTGAAGTGGAAATCAGCTGGATTTAGGGGCAGTTCTCAAGTGGCATCTGACGCCCAAAAAAGGAAGAGCCCAGAAATGTTTTTTATGTTTATTGTAGACCAAAGGGTTGGTAAAGATGGAATAGCAAAATTATTGTCATAGCTTTCTGGCAAGGAGAGATATTTGATCTCCAAATCAGCAAGTATTTGAATGGCTAAAAAGGTGGTCCCATATTCAAGGCCGGTGATTGACAAGCTGTCAATCAAATTGACTGAAACTTACATTCTTGCATTGGTCAAAGATGTCTCAACATATATACAAACCTTCATAGTCAAAGGTTAAAAGCAGTTGTCCTGAGGGCTTTCTACTTTTGCCTGTTATTAATGCACTTTTATTGGTAAAAAAATCTAATTAAACCAGTTGGGTGGGCTATCTCCCACCATAAAGATCTAAACTGTGAACCAGTTTGTCATTTTGAGTTTTGGGGTAGACCCTTTAAACTGGCCAAGTTTCATTGAAATCGGAGAGATAGCATGTAGCACACCTGCCTGGTGCACCCATGCACTCACTCTTAAAAGGGGAGGGAAATCGGTCATTTTGGTCAGTGAAAGGGCCCAAAAGGACTAACGGATGAATTTTCTGCCTTTATAAAGTCCATTAAACGTTCTATTTTTGTGAACAGACAGTGCATTTACCGAAGTTAAAAGGGATGCAAAGTTCTAAACAAGGTATGTCCGATCAGCCTTGCCTTCAATTTTATATGTGAAAGGGGTACCATTTGTCAATAGAAGTTATACAAAAGGGGTACCTTTGTCGTGAAAAATGGTATGTAAAAGGGTAAGAGGTTGGACCTAGGGGCGGAGCCTCCTCGTGTAAACATTTGTTTAGTACACCCCCTCCCCCCTTTGGGTGATCGTCATCATTTAGACTGATATCACTGTGATTATAGACTGGGAGCAGTCTCTTATTTTTGTTTTTAAAGTTACTGCACGAAAAACCAAGCACGCGAGCGACGAGCGGAGAAGCCGCGAGCCGCCCGATAAACCAGGTGGGCGATAAACGTCATGGTTTGCAATCGCGCTAGATGAGATGAGAGCTAGACGGATTTTAAGGGAAGAGGGGGACTACAAGCCGTCTACTGTAATTAACGCTCAAAGAACATCTTGATACACTTCACTGTTGATGCTCAATTCATGTTTCAGTATTTTTTTTTTCACTTTTCATTTTAATTTATCTCGAGATAGAAGATGGGCCTTCGATTCAGGGTTTTGCCAAGAGAGGATATCTGAGGTTAGACAATAGGGACTTTAGGGACTTTAAGACCCAACGACGCGACGGCGACAAGAACGTCGCTGAAAAAGTGAATTTGCGTTATTTCAGTCTTTATAGCGATTATTCCTACCCACTTACTTTGTCCATTCTAGGCGAACCCTCCTGAAGCTGAATTTCAAGGGACCAAATTCAAGCTCAGAAAGAGAAATAAAATTTCGTCGTTGGTTGTTTACGTCCTCCATAAAACGCGAAATTAGGCATTTTAACGTCGTAGTCGTGCAAAAACGGGAAAGAAATGTACAAAAAAGTGTGATGCACGTGCGAAGTTGTTTTTTTTGCTAATTAAACCAATTGTTTTTTTTTGCGTTCTCGTTGTCGTCCGCGTCGTTGGATCTTAAAGTCCCAAATCATTTTGCCAGAGATGGTTAAGGGAGTGGGAAAGGGGGTCTCTTGCCCCCTCATCATCATCATCATCATCGTCATCGTCCACTTCCACTTATCCAGTGGGTTTCGGGAGGAGCCCATTTATGGGCTCCTGGTTTGGGACTCCAACAAAGGTAGGAGACTTGACTTGCACTTCATTTATCTTTACGTTACTGCGATAAAATTGATTGGGGCCGTTAATTTTTGGGGCCGCCTGTGCTTAAATTTCTCCAGAAGCTTGCTTTAGATTTTCCATATATTTGTCTGCAATTTACCCGGGCAATTTTTTCAGAAAAATGTATAGAAAATTAAAAAATAAGGTTCTAGGTCTTCTAGCGCAGGTAACGCCCTCAAATTTTTTCAGTAGAGCAATTCATATGTTTTTCAAAACAGCTATTTAACGGAAATTATTCGACATTAGATTCTCATACAAACATTGTAATTTTTCACGCGTTTGCCTACTCGTCACGATGGAGTCGAAAACCGTGACAAGGTCCATTAGGACCCTTTTTTCCGTGTTTGGTCATTGGTGTAATTTAATATGAAAATATTATTCCCCGTTGCTTGGACGCCCGACATAGCTGGAAGAATTTTTAACACTCTCTCCTTTACGTCAGGAAGCTAGTGATTGGTAGACGGAAATAAATTCACATTTTAATTCTATCCAAGCATAAGACTGATCCATGTATTGACTACTGAAGAGTATTTGTGAAACTTGCACCTGAACTCGCGTAACCACAAAGCAGTATTTCCCGCCATGTTGAGAAACCAATCAAAACCGACAGTCATCAAAATCTCGTAATTTGTACATATCACGTGACTTACCTCATTCCTTCACAGAAGACGGACGCTTGCCGCAGGCGGTGAATAATCTTTTCACTCATGTTTTGTTTAGCAGGTTTTGAGTTTTGTTTGAGTCCCTTCTTGGAGAGATGACGATAGGTTTGCAGTAAGCCATGACTAGGCCAGTGACTGCAGATTTACGACGAGAGAGCCTCGATATGCTCGGAGTTGGCGGCTCTTTTAACGAGAAACACAACGCAAATAGCTTTGTTGACGAGGCCACAGAAAATTTTCAGATGCGAAGACTCGATCAGGCTTCGAAGAAGAGTGCGGATTCTGCGGTTCAGAATGGACAGAGGAATAGAGATGAAAAACACAGGCAACGATTTACAGGGAAAATATCCAGGATTTTTCCTGAAGACTATCGAAAAATACAGAACTATTGCTTCAGATTCTTGGAGATGCCGCGTGGGTTTCTTTCGTTCTCTTATCATGCTCTTTTGTAAGTACCATCCATCTTTCCTGTTGCTGTTGGCAGCTAGTCTCCCGGCTTCATCAATATTTTATTACGTGAAAGCGAAAAATTACAACTTATTGCATGTTTTAACAGCTTTTAATACAGAATTTTTGTGTCGAAATTAGCACTTGGTTTTTCACCCCTCCAGTACAACCTTAACTTCACGCGTTTATTTATTATTTTAATATTCGAACTCTTCTGTTTTTATCTCAGAGCAATCAGTTTTTCCCCAGGGTTTACTGGTGTCATAATTCAGTGTTTTGATTTCAGTCTTTTTCATTGTGAAGTGTTTTACGGGAATCACAGTAATTCGAATAACAGTTTTGAAATTGATTTGTGTTTATACGCCATTTACGCACGGTTTTCCCTCTTGAGAAAAGTTTATGACATACGCGCGCGTGCTGTCAAAATTTTGGTCCTTCTTTGCCTTTATAATGCATATCAATCAACCTTGAAATTAAACAGTAATTAGATCACCGAGAACTTTCATTTTCTAACAATCCAAATTGTTACTTGACTAAATTGGCTTTGCGTGAGCAGAAATCTTTGATTTTGAATTATTTTGGGTCGTTTAGCAACTATTATTTTTGTTCTTCATGGAACCATTCTTTTAAAAGTTCTTTTGCGCAGAATTACACTACATGTAACTGCACAGTTCTCAATGTTGATCACCGGCAAAGAAATAATTTCTGTCCTCCTGAACCGTATTTTTCGCTTTTATAATTGTATGTTAAAAAGGTTAATTTTGGATAGATTATTTTCGTTTTTGTTGGATCAATTTTGAGCGAGTTTGTATACAATTGGACACGAAGCTATCTCAACGCGACTCATCCGCGAGATTATTTTGAATTAGGTCATTTAAAACGTTTTATATATGCTGATCAATACATCTGTTTGTGGTTTACTCCAGAAACAGATTTTTCCGTGCCAATCTTAACTTCGACTACTGAAACTATTTTAACTACCGTACACAGAATTTTAGATACTCATTTGGTTTGTGGCCGAGCCATCAGATCAACTTGCATCTTGAAAAAGCCTATTCTTTAAGGTTAGCTCTCAGTGAGAGTACATCAATTGATGTAAAAACTTTGGGTGTTCTGTTCCCTGACGACAACAGCACTGCAGTTATTATACACAAACTGCACTTCACTACGCCCTTAATCTAGCTAACCCTTGCTATGAGAGTGGATATTTTTAATAATAGCCAAATTTGAAGAAAAAGAAATTTGTTTTATAAAGTTGTAAGAAAAAATAAATAGATATATCCTTGACAAATTATTGCCAGAGCAGTCAAATTTGAATTGTGATCCAATACAGCATTTTATCAGCATGGGTGGAAAAGTGAAAGCTATATATTGAATGTCCAAATAATAGTGTGATAATAAAGAAGTTAGCTGGCCCTTTTGTTTCTCAATTGTTTCATCCATTTTGGGGGGTATTGTGTGCTTAACAAGTCTGTGAAACTTTATGAGGTGAGGGCTTTACGCCTAGAAGTGGTGGTTGTCAGAATTTGACAAAATTTCTCATTTCATTGTGTAAAATGCTGAAAAATAGTCACTTCTCATGAAAGTACTTTTTAAGAGGTTTGAATTCATTGAATACCCTCAAAACAGGATTTTGTCCACAGTCTTGAATTAAGTTAGAACTGCTTTCTTGTAAGTCTTCATTTTTCACTCTTGAGAGATATGGGTTAAGAAAATGTTTTTGTCAATTTGTCAAAAGTGCAGTAATAATTACCTGTAAAGTTAGCTATCAATCATTTACCTGTAACCATTACCATTGGACTCAAAATAATTGTTATTGTGTTGTTTAGCAGTTTTTAGCATATTATTACATATGTTTTTACATTAACCACCAGAGCTTTTTAACGTAAGAGAAATTTTTTCAATGCACTATTTTAGATTTGGCTTGGTGTTATTGTTAGTCATGTTCCTAAAGGTGATGTTTTTGTTTGGTAGATAGGGATTTTGGCAGAACAGATCTTTAAAACAAATTGCTCAAATTTTTGATCAGTGTTTCTTGCTGTGTGCGTTTATAAACACCCACGCTTTACAAGAGAATGTTAACATCGACCTTTTTGTTCAGTCATTATATAACATGTACCATCATGATAGATCATTAATTTGTTGGCAGAAAAAGAGTGCAGTGTATGAAAAGACATCCTATCCCTTTTCGAAAACTGCACTTTTACTTGGGGGAATTAATTTGTTTATTCACGGGAAGAAATGGCAGATGTTTGATTCACTCTGGTGGTAACAACTAGTTGGGTTAGGAAAAAAACCGCTAGTTGTTTATTCCTTCTGATTCGCCTGGTTGCTTGTAGACTTACAACTGTTTAAAGCTTCCTCTTTGAGTGTGCGTGATAAGCAGAGCCGGTTAGGTCATCTAGGTCATCTGTATAATATATTTAGGAGTTCCCCCTTAAATCTTGCCAAGTTTTCTTGAATCATGTACTTTGGAAAGCAGGAAGTCTTGTAAGATTGCTTTGCTTGATGGCTTTGATTCAATGACCAAATTACTCAGTTCCATCTGAAGACTCATTTTAAAGAACTTCTTTGTACCACTCTATTAACAGACCACCAGACAGTTTTCCTCAGTACCCCCTACATTTATTTGATTATTACCACTTCAAGATTCTACCCAAGATACTCAAGTCCGTAAGCATTGTTTAAAGGAGTATTGTGCCCCATAATTTTGATTTTCCAACTATTTGACAGGATTTCAACTACATGAGTGGACTCAATTTAGATCATCATAAAAAAAACCGCATCGTAAGAAAAATCGAAAGCACCGCTGTGTCATATTTTTTCCATCTCATGAGTTTCATGAAGAACTCAGTGAGGTTTAAATCATGCAGCTTTCTTTTGAATTATGCTCCCATTGTACCATGCTCTTTATTGTTAACAGCATCACAGGAAAGTTAGCTCAATAGCTTTTACATGTATGTGAATAACTCTTTATGAAAACTATACGTGTTTTCAACAGCATGACTGTTCTGCAAGGGTCAGAGATTAAAATCAGTCTGGCATAGTGGTTGGTTTTCATTCTTTAGCTTTATCAGATCTGCCTCAGTTGTTTTTCTGGTGTTTTTGGCTCTGAGTTGTTTTTATCACCAAGTGCCAAAAACATCCTGGAATAATAGTATTCCTGATTAGAGGAAGTACTAAGTGTGTTCTGTCAAAATTCTTGTTATTAAAAAGTTATAACCTTTACTATCCAACAGGAAAATTAAAGAGGTTTTTGGCTGTAAATTGTTTTGATCATCAACAGCGAAAAATTGTGGCATTCCTGTTTACATGTAAAATAGTGTGTTTTACTAAATTCCAGTCACCCCACCTAAGCCATGTATAAAATTAATGCCAAAAAACGACTGCAAACACTTTTGCTCCTAAATGTCTAGAACTGAGGGAAGTATCCATGGACATTTTGTGGTTTCAAAAAACATCCTTACCTACCCCTTGGAGTGTTATTGAAAATTCTGAGGGGGGCGGGGAGTGCTCTTAGAGCAAAGGTTTGTTTTAAGGAGAACTATAATACTAAATTGGAATTTTGAGAGGTTAGAAATGTGGGTGGGGGGGGACTCAAACTAAAACCCTTCCATAAGGGGCAGAGTGTAGATGTTTCCAGAAACAGCTGAATAGTTTTAATGTTCTGCTGTCAGAATCAAAGGCTAATGGCCTGATGATCAGTGCAAAGGCAAAATTTTTTGTGCTAAACTTCCTAAATAATAATGTTCCTAGCATTTTCAAAGACAAACACTTAATATTTGAAAAGTAATTAATATTTCAATTGTGGCTTTCTGGCTTTTCCTTATCTCTTTTAGATGCATCTACACTTAACCCCTTAAACCCAAATATCAAAATTCAGATTCTCATTTGTTATCCCTATATGTTTTCAATAGAAGTAGTTGGGAGAATTTGTTGAAGTATCAATTAGATTCATCATTCAACTCGTGTGATCATGTCCTTAATTCTCATGACCACTCTGTTTTATAAAGCAGTGATATTACAAGGAGAAATTTCATGCTGATCACTCTTAGGGCTTAAAGGGTAAATGAAGCTTTTGACGGGAAATGAAAGACATTGTTCGGTTCCACTTTATCTTTGTTTAAAAGGAGCTACATTGTAGATCACTATTACAGTATTTCAGATGTTTTTGCATATTTGACACTTTATTGTTCGTGTAAAACAAGCTTTACAATGTCCATGTATATGGCCATACTCAAGTTATTAGCAATTTACTACCGGACAAAAGTAATAGTAATTAGAACGTCATTGTCATCATGTTATCACCAAATTATTGGGACAAAAAGGAGAAAGAAAATCTGTCTCAAAGCTTAATTTACATTTTCTACCCTAACTGAAAAAGTTCTGTCATTAAACCTTTGAAATGTTTTCAACATGTTCTAGCACTGTAGCAAATGTGAAACTGCTTAACCCAAGTCATCAAGAGATACATGCAATAAGTTTCATTTTGTAAACAACCGAAGAAGCAAAGTAGTACAGTGTGAAAGTACTGCTAATAATTATACAATGTATTTCATTTGAATGGTCACTCCACAGCATTAATTATGCAGTCTGTAAAGTTCCATTCACTATACATCAAAGTACATGTAACATTCTTACAGTTGATTTATGACCATTTAACAAACAGGATTGGGCAGGCTATTTGGGTTTATAAATTATACAGGAATGTATAGTTTCTTTCAGCTCAATTCAGCGATATTTTTTTCACATAAAGAATATTACAGAATCTTTCATTTTTGATTGCTCACATATTGATACAAATTTTGTTAATTTATTTCTCTCTAACCCTTTCTTAATTTTTCTTGTTTGCAGATTTATACTTGTGATAGTTAGTTTAATTTTAACTGTGTTGAGCACAGTCCAAACAGAAGAAAAGAACTTTCAAGACATTTTACATGTACCTGTATTAGTTGTGGTAAGTTCTTGAAAATCAATGGCCGCTTGTTTCATTTTCTTTACAGATGTTTTGGGCTCATACACCAACCTCCCTTTCACTGTGTGTGTCTGTGATAGAGTCCAAGATTAAAGGAGTGGTTAATATCAGATTCCTTGTATTCAAAGAGATGAAAGAAATGTAAAGTCCAAAAATTGATTTTAGTGGATTCTCTAAGTTCAAACTCCTGGATTTCAATAAAGGAATATTTTTAGATTTGGATCACCCCCTCCCCCTCCCCCCCCCCTCTACAGAAAAATGTACACAAAGTCACCGCACTTTACATCTAAGTCCATTGAGGTGCAGGTTTTCACAGCAAGATGAAGTTTGAGACCATTTAATGAAAAGTTTAATTATACTCTGTTCCTTCTTTATTTACATGACATTGTAAATCATGTAATCAACATGTTCTTCTGTAAACATTTTGTACATGTAGCATGTTTTGAACTCAATTCGCTTGATTTCTTTTTGTTTTTTGTTTCTTTCACAGGAAATTACATTGATAATTTTATTTGTGATAGAGTATATTATACGACTGTGGGCAGCGGGCTGTCGCAGTGCTTATGTAGGAATAAAAGGAAGGCTACGTTTTGCTGTTCAAATCTATTCAATCATAGGTATGCTGGGCGAATGAATTTCTTTTTATTTTGGTGTCGATGGTCACTTGTGTCAAAAATTTTGTTTATATAGTGTTTGTACAGGTCATGGAAAACCTGGAAAGTCATGGAATTGAAGAATTTCATTTTCCAGGCCTGGAAAGTCATTAAATTTAATTGTTGGTCCTTGAAAGTCTTGAATAATGAAAGTTGTGTGTGGTAGATTAATTACCGCAGATGGCAAAGCAAGGAAAACTTAAGATCAAGAGGAGTAATTAAACAGTGCAAACAGCATGCATTTTGGTGGACACCAGAGTTTTTGTCTGTTGAACTGTTTAAAGTCAAAAATATGCTAAAACAAGAAAAGTTTTGACAATTTTCAAAAGTGACAGCTAAAGCCAAGGTCATGGGAAACTTGAAAGGTCATGGAAATAGTTGTGGAAAGTTGTAGTTAATTTTCTGTTGTAGTTAATTTTTTATCTCAGGTAACTTTCCTGTGTTTTTAAGTATGGTAATGTATGGTAATGAAGTCGAAACAAAGGAAAAATAAATATTACCTGAGATAAAAAATTAACTACAACATCTATAAATAAATAAAAGCCTAATAAAATGTGTCAGTACTCTATAATGCTGCTACAACACTCTGAATTTAGGTTGAGTATCCTCTGATAGCATTGAGTGCATTAATTTGTTATTTTTCCTTGATCTGCAGATATGATAGTTATTATTTCTTCAATTGTGGCAATCTCAGTGGCCAGCTACGCTTCATCTTCTTCAGTTAGGTAACAACACTTGATGCATTTATCATTAACCTTACCTTATTGCATTGAGCTGCATGGGTAACCTGAAATTTTTATTTGTTTCCATTCAGGCTTTTAAGATTTCTTCCTCTTCTTCGAGTATTAAGATTTGACCGTCAGGCAGGAACGTGGAAGCTTTTAGGTTCTGTTATTTATGTTCATCGCCAGGTGTGGATCGTTTTATTGTCTTGTTAAAAGTCCTGCATAATTCTTTACTGATAAAAAATATGGACTCGCAACTTGCCAAGCTCGACGTAATCAAAGCTCTTTCCAAACACTTGTCAATCTCATTAGTTATTCATGAAGTCAAAAGCCAGTAAATTACGACTGTTTGGGTCAAGTGGACGAAGCTTGATACCTAATGAAACACCAAATAAAACGCTACTATGTTTTCATCTGAGATGAAACATGTTTTTCATCTGAGATCAGACTGCGATGATCTTCTTTCATATAATTCTTCACCCTGCATTTCTTATATATGATTTTCATATATTCATAACTTGTCGCGAGACTCGCTTTGCTCGCTCAAATAGGAGAGCTTGCTCACAGGCTACTATGGTTCTTGACTTGGACTCATGATTTTTCACAAGATGAGTCCCATCATAACTACTTCTAGCAAAATCACTGATCAACAAGAGGGAATTGCTTTGATCTTTATGAAGTCCTTTCAACTTAGTGGGATGGAGATCAATCTGGGCAAATTAATGTGAATATTGGGGCTTACAAGGTTAAGGGGTAGGAACTGTATAAAGCTTAGAGTTTTTTTGGACCTAGTAAACTGTCCAAAACTTCCAGTGATTTTGTTACCTCTGCGTTCCGCGCATCCCTGAGGCATAAAAATCCCCAAAGACTCAAAATACTTCATGAAATGCGTCTCTTAGGATGCAAAGAACAATCAGTCCATTTCAAGATTTTTTGGTAGATTTTCCTGTTTGTGTAATTTCTGTGGCTGCATATTTATTTTAGTATTTTTTGTGCATTAAATATATGAGAATTATATTATAATTAAATCTTCAGTAAACTGTAATACTGTCTCCAGATTAAATGTCTGGTTACATAAATACCCAAGCATTTTCAATAATTACGACTCCTTGTTTTTTGAATTGGGACTCATGATTTTTCACAAGATGAGTCGCAGGACTCAACATAACTTGTAACAAAATCACTAAACTTCTTTTTTTTCATTATTATTTTCAGGAACTTCTAACAACATTTTACCTTGGTTTTCTAACATTGATATTTGCTTCATTTGTACTGTACATGGCTGAAAAAGATGCCAATGACACAGATTTTGAAAGTTGGCCAAGTTCATTTTGGTGGGGAGTGGTAAGTACTGTCAGGTGTTTCCCCTGAAGTCAGAGAGAGAGGAAGTTGAGCAATATGTTGATTGCAATGGCAACCAAAACATCAAAAAGCACTTGGTATTAATTAGTTACATGTTCATCAGCAACTCTGCATGCATCCCACTTTTTGATACAGTTGTTAACTGTCATGGCATGACTAGCCTGCAAAAACATCCATTTCTCCTTGCTCTTCGCCGCCGGGGAGGTTTCGCGTGGAGGAGCATCTGCGACTCAGCGGCAGAAATTCCATACTGATGACACAATCCAATGGTTACATGATAAATCCAGTAGTCATGGGGTTCCAAATACAAATTTGTCCAATTTTATGTGTCTTCTGTTCGATTTTGGTAAAGTGTTGTGTTTATCTGCCAACGAGCTCCAGCAAAACTCAAATGCTTCTTCTAGAGAAGACTATATTCCACAAATATTGACTGTTTTGTTAGAGATTCTTCGCGTTTACATTTGACCTTTGTGGCCTTTTGTCTTTTGTCTGTCATTTGTAAACAATAGCTAAAACAATGTAACTACTCTGTCAACCAATCAGCGCTTCTGACGGGATTCTGAACAGATTTTACGTCATCAGTATGGAATTTCTGTCGCTGAGTTGCAGACATTCCTCTGCGCAAAATGTCCCCATTGGCGAAGAGTGAGGAGAAACAGAATGTTTTTCCAGGCTACAGCTTAACTGCCACAAGAAATTTCTAATTTCGCATTTTGTGGAGGATGTAAACACATGATGATGTCAAACTGTGTTCGTAGAATGTGTGTGTCCTTATTTTCTTCAAAACAATGTGTGAGGAAACAAATTATTGGATTCAGTTTCTGTGATATCTGGAATAATCTAGAGGTCTCAGTAAGTGTTATCAGCCAAAGCGGAACACTGGCCTCGACCTTGATTATTCTGGATATCACAAAAACAGAATCTGGATCTAAAGGTAGTGTTTATATAATATTGATTTCACAGGTTACTCTAACTACAATTGGATATGGTGATGCAACTCCTAAGACTTGGCATGGAAAGCTGTGCGCTGCTCTATTTTTTCTTTGTGGCATCTCATTCTTTGCCCTCCCTGCGGTATGTTCTGATTTGATTACATTAATTTGCTTATGATTATTAATCAGTCCAACAGCAAGGTGCAGTGAACCTTGTTATAACTTCTAGTTTGGATGGGTGTGTTGGCTAGTAAGATCGTTCATCTTGGGCAATGAAATAATTTCACATAATTATTATGTTATTCTATTGTTTTTAATATTTCATAGCCAAAACTGTGAAGCCTTTTTGAAACTTTACAACCCCACTGTTTATTAGCAAAAAAATTACATTACATGATTTTATCTCTTGGCACTATTGCCTCAGTAACTAAGTCTAACTTTCAATCTGTTTTATATTAAAGGGTATTTTAGGATCAGGGTTTGCTTTGAAAGTCACACAGCAACAGCGCCAAAAGCATTTTCACAGGAGACGAAGGCCTGCAGCAATTCTTCTCCAGGTAAACTGTCTGTTTTTAGCGTAATGGTGAACTACAGCCTTATTCATTTGAGATTGCAAGTGACACTTCAAGTACAGTTACATGTAGTTTTCCCTGAGAGAGGTGGCTTACATCATCCTTTTGAGCTTTACTTGTATGACCAGTTGCAGAATTTTTCTATTCCCAGTCCTGCTTTACTGAGAAGTAACCAAACTTTCCATTGAAACACAGATTGAATGCCTCTCCTTTCAGGGTGCAAAGAAAATCATTTTTACAGCTTGCCATTCGGGCAAGCTAAAGCTAGAATATACTAGCCCAGACGTCATTTCAGCTAGCCCCAAAAGCTTTTTGACGAGGAGAATTGATTTCACGGTTCTTCCTTAATTCAAATTGCTCAAAAAACATCACTTGACCATTGGGCAAGTTTACAACAGAATTCACTAGGCCGGTAGCAAAATCCACTAGCCCCTGGCTATCGGACACTACTTTCTTTGCACGCTGCCTTCTTATGTGGAAATTTTCGGAAAGATGTTTTTTCTTTCAACCAGTTATTGCAGTTTTTTACCAACTGGTCTTTGATCATTCAGTCTTCAAACATGGGGAGTGGCAGTGTTTCAGATATACGAGATGGGTCTCAGGTCAATGACCTGACAAAGAAGGCTTCCCAGGGTGCAAAGAAAATCATTTTTACGGGCCAGCTGAATCTAGCATTTACCAGCCCAGATGTCATTTCAACTAGCCCCAAAAACTTTTTGACTAGCAGAATTGATTTCACAGTTCCTCTCTTATTCGAATTCCTCAAAAAACATCACGTGCCCGTTGGGCAAGTTAAAAACAGAATTTACTAACCCGATAGCAAAATCCACTAGCCCAGGGCTATCAGACATTACTTTCTTTGCACACTGCTTCCTGACCCAACAGATGACATATAAGTGTTAAGTTAAATATAACGACAAAACTGAGCATGTGGTCTTGGTGACCTCTTGGATGGTCTACATGACCCCCTGCTTGAAAGAATTGACTGAAATGCTGAGTGGCTTTGGTCTTTACTCAGAAGACTCCTAAGTTTGAAACACTTGGCTCTTTAGAAACAAGAAAGAAACTGGTGAAATAGTGTGCCCGGCAATTTTTTTCTGAGGCTGTTACTGGGGACACGCTGGTCAGCTATTGGCCAATTTTTTTCCTGTCCCTTGTAACAAGACAACTAACAACTTCCGAAGTCTTTGCAAAAGTTAACTTTTCCCAGTGTCCTTGTATGTATAATATGTATCAATTTTATGTAAAGAGGGTAAAGTAAAACAGTAAACTGACACACCTGCCGCCGTCATTGTGCAACAGTCAACAATTACATTAAGAAGTTTAAACTATATATGATAGAATAAACTGGAATTACAATATTAAAAGTACAACAGTAAAATAAAATCAAAAAATTGTAAATAAAAAGATATCAAGTAATAAAAATCACAATAAAGAAAATTAAGAAGATGCATAGAAGTCAATTAAGGGCTTTTTAAAACTATGTACACATTCGATCTTCTTAAAAGAAATTGGTATTTTTTTCCATAATCCAGCTGCCCACACACTAAATGTACGCGCCCCTTCGGTTTCACGTTTAAAGCGAGGGCAGACTAAGTTCAAGGAGCTATTTTGGCTGTTCCCAGGGTTTGCACGCACCATTCTCATGTGCCTAAAAGGAGCAAACACTGGAAGACCTTCAGGATAAATTTGCTCATGTTGTGAAAGAACCAAAAAAGACGGACTCAGGCTCTTTTTTGCACTGAACGGAGTCCTTGAAAAAATGGGAAATGTGTCCTTGAAAAGACCTTGAATTTTTTGTCCCAAAAAGGGTATGAACCCTGTATTCCGACCATTTATGTCCGAATTTAATACCAGAAGATCGTTCATGTAGCTTGGGCTATGCCCATTAATACACTTCATTAAGTGGCAAATATGCATTTCATTATTCATTCTTTTTACCTTTTTCCCCTTTTCTTTTAGTCCTATTGGCGACTTTTCTGTGCTGATCTCAACTCTAAATCAGTGGCGACTTGGCTGCCATCAATTTACTACAATCGACAACAACATCTTCTGAAAAGTGTCTTGGAGAAAAGTGGAACTGCCACAGGTACGGCACATGGCGACAACAGTCCTGATCTAAATAAACGGAAACGTTCCATTTGGAGCAAGCCACAGAAGGGTTTAAGGCGTGGCTCTTTTGACGCCCGCTTCTCTAGATCAGAGTCACCACTGACAGGCATTCTTGACAGAAAATCAAGCGCTTGCAGTGTTCTAGACAGTGATTTTCTGGGTGAGATTTCCGCGGGTTAGGTCGTAAATGGCACTGTAAGGTCAAATTTGGCATCAAGTGTTACTTCATTGGCTGTATGCTTGTAAGGTTTGAATTCCAAAGGACCTCCTTTTAAATAGGTGGTTTTGAATAATGAGAACTGGTCTGAGAATCGTTGATACTGAAGGAGAATGAAGAAAGTCAAATCTAGTAAGCTAACTTGCCACTGATGTCCCATTTGATGCCAAATTGCACCGTGTGTTACAGTTCCTCTCTCAAAAGCAACTGTTCCTCGAAGAGTGGTTGTCTAGTTTGTGCTTCTGTGCTAAACTCTATTGGTCGTCTCGTGGATAACCTGTAATAAAATGGCACAGGGACAGCTGGGTGCGGCCTTTAGGGTCTTGGAAGAGAGGGATGTAGTGATCCCTTAGATTTCATGCGAGACTACTTCAATTGTAGTTACCATCAGCACGGACTAATTCAGATACACCACATCAGCTTTTAAAGTCAGTAATGTGCATGTTGAAGAACAATGTTTTGTTATTGGTGATCTCACTTTTAATTTTCTTTACCTTTATAGTCTCATTCTTCTTCTGCTGACTTGCACTTTGCACACTGATGTGTAGCTCATAGTGAGGAGTGATATTACAAGTCTAGATATGCACCTAACGTTGCATGGGTGATGATAAGAGTACACCAGTTTTCTCACTGGAATCCTTAACCTGTAGCCTTTGAATACAGCCATCTCTTGTCGCTTCTCGTCCCTAGGGACGTTTCGTGGGAGAGTCGTCTGCGCTTCAATAACAGAAATTCCATACTGATGACATCAATCAATGTTTACATAAATAGTCATGGGGTTCCAAATGTAAATTTGTTTGAGTATAAGTTTCTCCTGGTCTATTTTCTTAAAGTTTTGAGTTATTCTGTGAATAAGCGGCAGCAAAACGCAATTACATTTTCTAAAGGAGAATGTATTCCACAAATAATGACTTTTTTTGTAGTAGATTAACCTCGTTTTCATTTGACCTTTTGTCTTTTTTTCTGTCATTTATAACAATACCTAAAAGAATGGAATTGCTACGTTGTCCAAGCAGAGTATCTGACCAGATTCTGGCGAGATTTTTCGTCATCAGTATCGGAATTCTGTTGTTAAGGCACTGATGTCTTTTTCACGAAACGCCCTTAGCGGTGTAGTTTGCTGTGTAGTAGACCATTAGCGGTGAGGAGCACGGAGAGTTGGCTGCCTTCGCAGGCTTCTTCAGCTGTGATATCGGTCACGGATGTTAATGAGCGGGATACCTCAATATTATTTGTTCACCAGTTCAACGCAATAACTTAAACTGGAAAGACTAAGTGAAGTTTTGTTCTAAAGTGCTTTTGAATACACCTACTGGTACCTTTATTTTAGTTCATGTGTAAACCTGCCAAGAGATCGACAGAACAGTCAATCACTTTGAACTGATTTGATTGCAAATGACAAACAAGCTGTAACATACTCACTAGATTTGAACCCAGGCCTCACACAGATGTATCTTTGAACATGCTTGAAAACATAGTTACAAGGGGAAAGTATGGGAAAGTCTGTAGCATGTCACAAGTTGAAAGTTTACTGCACAAAATTCTTCTGAGAACATCATTTTTTACACTGTGTTGTGCTGTGTCATGTATTCACGTCATGCCTTTCGGATGGATATCCCGTTCTTTCTTTATCATGCTGGCTTCATATTTTGTTGGTGTCCTTGTTTCATATCAAGCGTTTTTGATGATCATTAGGTCCCTTTAAAGCCCATCATTGTTGGCTGACATGCAATAATTTGGAAAATAAACCCGCGCGGAAATTTATTTAATAAAGAAGCAAATATTAATCAAACTAGTAGTAGTGTTAAGTAAGTTAAAAAGTTAAACACGATAACTTAAAATGCGGTTGTTAATACATAATGTTAAATAGAGGGAAATGTTTTAACAATAAAACCGTAAGTAGTTATAAGAATTATGAATTAATGGATGAAAGAAAAGTTATGATTTAGCGGTAGCATAATTCGCAACTTGACTCTACCAATCTGAATTTGAATGTGTCTTCCTTTCCGTACTAAATTGGAAAATGTTGGTTTTGAGCAGGTAAACTTCTCTTAGCAAGGGAGATCCAATGACATTCTCAAATCACATGGTTTAAGGGTTCAAGTGGCTTTTAAGAACAAAATTAGGATCAGCTATCAAGCTTCGTCGGTTAAAGTATAATAAAAATTGTTACTCTTAAGCGGATTGCGCTAACAATAGTGATACAAAGGTCTTGTGTCATACCTCACGACAAAAATTTGGGCAAGCTCCAATGGTCTTTTGAAGTACAAATATTAATATTAATGCTTCTTTAAGTTAAGTTAAATGGATTATAAAAGTAAATGTATATTTTCAGCAGATGGCCGCTCTAAACCAGGTTTATGCAGTAGTCACGATGCACTTATGACGATGTTTTCATCCCATAATATTCACTGTTCTATCGTACATCCAATAAAAGGATCGAGCCCAGGCTCGTTAATGGGTGGTAAGTTCATGTTCACAGGAACTAACCTCAGTGTTTTAAATTCATGTAACTGATTTCAGCGCGTGTAACTAGTTAAAAACACCAGCAAATCTAAAATAATTATCATGCGAAATCAAAGACGTGTAAAATCTTAAACTTGTGGATTTTCAACTCTCTTTGCCAAGTTGGTTGCCAGTGTAAGTCTGAGAACAGAGAATGATATAGGCTTGCTTAAATTTAACGTTGCTTACAGGTTTGTGAATATGTGAAATTAACTCTAAACAATAAACAGTTGACATAGTATTTAGAATAAACGAGGTCTCAAAACCCAGGATAGAAAACTTAGCAGCACGCACAAGCTTTCCACTCCGTCGCGGAATCTTTATCAAGTCATGGAGTCGAACGTTTTATACTGTGAATCACTTGACAAAAAGTCCTGGTCAAATTGCGGGGAGCTCGTAACCATCGTTCATGTTCAATGTTGGAGCCCGACAAAATATTTCGATGGACTCCCTGACTGTCGTCTTCCCTCGCAAGTATCGAGGAGGTGATATCAAAGGTGTGGCCCGGACACTTAAAGTTGACACAGTAACTTTTACAGGGGCACCCAACGAGGATATAGTTCAAAACCAATTAACATAGCATTGTTGAACGTATTTTAGTATTGAAACGGTAGATATAGGCATATTTTTATCCCCTAAAAACTTTTCATCTGTTCGGATTTCCTAGCTGAAAGTCTAGTGATCCGAAAATTATAGGGATCAAAACTTACCTTTTCGAAAATTTCAGCCAGGAAAAGGCTCCCGAAAATTCTAGGTGGCCTTTTTTAGGGTAAATATCCGTTTAAAATGGGTAATTATACCATTTTG
>CALNXK010000161.1:112500-170000 GCA_942486035.1 Porites lobata
TAGACCTTGAAAACTGTAATTTTTTCTTGAAAAGTCCTTGAGTTTTGTTTCTCTGAAGTTGTACAAACCATGGTGACGGTACAGCCCCTCTAATCGTGTTACAAAAAAACAGACATGCCGACCTGTGAATATTCTGACTGTAGTGTCTTTACAAACAAAGCATTTGCAAGTGCGTGTTGCCATGTACTGTCTTCGTGACTTGTTTTACATTAGTTTGAGTTCCTTATATGTGTCCTTGTCTTCTAGGATGGACAAAGCATTTGGTGATAGGATTGATGGCACAGGTATGCTTTCTCTAGTTTACAATGCAAAGGCGTTTTGTAAGACGACAGGTCGTTTTAAGTGGAAAAGTAAAGTCTGGCGTCACTGTTGCAATGTACTCTCTTTTTGCGACCTTTTGGCTATTTTGAAATGACTGGTCATGGTAGCCTATGTGAAGGTCTCCCCGGGGGGACGCTCCAGAATTCCCCGTGGGAGAACTTGCTCGCAGGCCAGGTCAGAATTTAGGTCAGAATTGAAGATTTGATCCACGGAGTAGAAACTTGGAACAACTTTGTGTAGTATAATAAACAGTATAAATGAAAATTACTGCATAAGCTTTTTAGTGGCACTGATTTCATTCACCGACTCCAAAACGTTATCTACCCATCACTTAAAACAGTACCATCAGGTCCAGGTTGTTCAAATGTTGGACAGCGCTATCCACCGGATAAATCACCATCCAGCACTGAGATAAGCGTAAGGAAAACCAATTGCGTTATTGACTGGATAGTGATTTATCCGGTGGATAGCGCTATCCACCTTTTGAACAACTGGGGCCAGAACAGAAGTGATAAGTATTTTTCATTTGAATGGACACTGTTCAGGATTTATCCACAGACTCGTAATAGCAACAGAAGTACGGGAACTGATACCTTTTTAGCTGGATATATTAGCCGGTGGCACTTAAGGATTTCGTGTGCTCGTTTTCTTAACGAATTTTTCTTTTTCAGACGATGAAACTGCAGGGAAAGTAGGGATCACCAGCAGACTTTCTCGAGTGGAACGACAGGTTTTCTGAACACATTTGTTTCAAATCTCTGATTTAGAACTCGATCAAAGGGGCAATGTTATGCTATTTTCTACTCATTTAACAAGCTGAAACGTGTCTCATTATCTACTGAGTTCTTTAAAGTAATGGTTCAGTTTTGTTAGTTGTTTAGGCGTTAAAACTGTTTGCAATCGTTGGTTGCTGTGCATTGCAAGGATGGACATAGACTGAAACTTGAAAAAATTGAACCAACTTGATCAAAATTATGTTTGCTGCTCCAGCGTGCAAAGAAAGTCGTGTCCGCAGGGTTGTCATTAACAGCCGGGGGCCGGGGATTTCCCCCAGCTACCTGGAAAATAGAAGGAAAATAGAACCGAAAGAAATCCCTAGCTGTTTGATTTCCCGCCTACTTGTTAAATTTAACCGGTAACTTGAAATCTTAGTTACAGCCCTGTCAGTCCGATAGCCCGGGGCTGGGGCCCGTTTCTCGAAAGTCCCGATAATTAACGGGCCCGGTAAGCTGACCCCGTTTACATTAAAGATCGAGGTTTCAATAGTTTTGCATCTAACATGATAAAACTATCAGTTAATGAAACAAAATGGAGTAGTTTGCGAGCCAGGACCCTTGCATTTATTCTTTATATTTCGATTTGAATATTTGATTTCGGGCCCGAAAAGTTACCGGGACGTTCGAGAAACGGGCCCCTGGTGGATTTTGCAATCGGGTTAGTGAATTCTGTTCTTAACTTGCACGAAGGGCGAGTGACGTTTTTTGGGAAATTCAAACTACAGAAGAACTGTAATCAGTTCTGCTTATCAAAAAAATGTTTGGGCTAGTTAAAAAGACTGTTGGGCTAGTACTTACTAGCAACAACTTGCCCGATTGGCAAACCATAAAACTGACTTTCTTTGCACCCTGTGCTACCTGGTGAAATTTGTTTTATATATTCTTCACACCTCTACAAGAGCAGTACGTGTATGATGGCATTATTAATGAATTTAGGAGAAAATTTATTAGCAATATCCTCGTTACCCGGCCCTCTTTAAGATGAAACTGAACCACTTGATTTGTCCTAAATGCTTTTCTTTTTCTCTTTTATTCTTACTCGATTTCCTTTTTGTTTAGGTGCATTTGATGGATTCCAAGCTAGAGGCAGTGTTGCAGATTCTTCACAACATTCAAAATTCACCAAATTACCCTTCTGGAGGGAGTACCGCATATGATTTATTCCGTGGACACGCCGACGGCGTGTCTTCTAGGCGCTCCTCCGTTTCACGCGCACATTCAGATCCGTTGGATGTAAGAACTCAAATGGCGTTGGACACTAATCAAATTACCTCAAACGTGACACCAAATTCGGATATACCTTGCGTGACACTCAGTGATCCTGAGTCAGTACAAAGTTCGCTGTCGTTTGGTGATCGTCCCCATAGCTCACGAACGACGTCTTTGGGTTCATTACACGGGAGTGTCACAGGTGGAGACCATCCAAACACTGTCCAGTTAGATGGCTTGTACATCAGTGACGTAGGTACTCTAAACGCCCCACAGCTGTCACGCATTCTTGTTCCGGATAAGCGTCAGTTGTCGGACGTTACCGAAGAGAGTCTGACAGGTTCTAAAGAAACCATCGGCTTCCCTGGATCAATGTCTCAACAGAATTCTACCGCTTCTGAAACTGATCCAGCTGCGGGGGCCGATGAAAGTGAGCCGAAACCGGGGGAGATGAGTAAGGAGAAGGAACGGGCGGAAGTGGACGTTGAGCCCGGGCCGGGGGATATTGAAGTGGTGTGGGAAAAACAAGAACCGACTACATTATCTCGCCGTAGAAAACGGAGTCAGCTGAGCTTAGATAGAACTTCGGAATCAGAATTACAGGACGAGAAAGCGTCAAGGGAACAACACTCGCCTTCCTTCTCCACAGGCGAAGGCGAAGCTTTTGATGATCGAGACGTTGCCGAGCGTTATACGGGCACGCCGGAGCGAAGAGACTCGATAAATGGGCGCCGAAGGAGCGCTGGAAAAAGAGATTCCCAGGTTTATGCTGAGGGACGGAGATCCCCACGAGAGTCGGAAGCTGGACGTTTTGACGAGTTAACCCGGACCGCGCCGACAAGGATGTCGGCAAAAAGGCGCCCGCTTGTCAAATCAAATCCCGTAGATGTGTAGGGTTTATTAAATTTGCCATTGTTCTCAACGAGGAAGGCAAATTCCTACTTATCCTCCCGCCACCTAACTGAGCTGGAGTCAAGAAAAAAGGAACGTCTAATGATCCTGGCTGCCGTAATTTGGCCCATATTACTTTATACTTCTTGGTAGTTTAGTATGTCACGCTATTTAAGGCTGCCAGATGTCAGCGTCACACCATTTAAGAGAATTCTGTGATCTGAAGACTGCTGTTTGAATTGGCTTTTGACCGTACAATCTCCCGATTTGAAAAAGGATGAACAAACAAACAAATGGAAAAAATACTAGAAGCCATTTTCGAAAAACACCTTCAGATGGTGTAAAATCAATACAAAGGAAAGGAATTTCAGTCGAATATTAAACTCCTTAGGTGTGTACGGCAGATAACAGTTGCGCATATTTTACTTAATGCTCGCAATTTCCTTAAATACTACCTAACTCCAATCACAGATATAGGCAGCCTACGCGTAGCCGTCCACTCCACCCCCTAAAGAAAACGGTGCTTTTTTTTCTATAGGTGGGGGAAGATATGACTAACCATGGCTAAGCAAGGGGCATCTATTCCCCTTTCAAGCCAATCAGAGAAGTCCCTAAGGATGATATATATGTCATAACTTGACACTTCAGAAGTTTTGCAAGGTTAAACCATGGATAATCTATTATCAATGGTTAAACTTTGCAGAAGCTGATTTTCTAAGGTACAATACTACATACTGAGTAAAACGTCGTAGCACCACAAGATCTTTTTGATGAAAGATTTATGGGAAGCTGGTCTCCGTAAGTGGTGCAGTGTTGATACAGACAAGTTGCTTGCGCAGTATACCCCATGCTTGTAAATACGGCTGGGTTGGGAATGAAGACGACATTTTCAATCCTCGGAACAGAATTATAAAAATATAAACGCAAGGTTAGACAGCAAAAGATATAAAAACACATTTTTCTCTAGGCTAAAATATATCAGCTGTTGATTAGGAAATTTAAGAGGCCGTTATTTAAGTTGAAGATGTCTGTGGATCGTTTTTTATTACAAACTGCCAAGATATGTCTCGCTTATAGGTGTATTTTCATATTTTCGCAAGACACTCGACTGTGAAACAGTTTATTCCGGATGTACAGTTTAATATAATTAAGACAAATGTGAATAGAAAATACTTATTAAAACAAAGAGGAAAGGAATACAAATGTTCTGTGTCTGTTCTTAATGGAAATAATATTTTCCTTTTTCTTCAAGCGATTCGTACGAGGCCATTTTTTGTACGACGCTCGGAACACGTGACCTAGAACCTTGCACCTTGTTTCCCCCCAACATTTCGCATAACCTTCGCCTCTTATCTCTCCCGATTATTGTCTGAAGAGAACTCGAAGACAATGGTTATGCAAAATTTTGGGAGGTAAAGAAGGTGCGTTATGGTCTACGTGGTGAATAGGCTAAAATATTGACGCCTGGGGATTTGGCAAATACACCCACAACTATGTAAAAAGACTTCTTAAGCTTGTATGGTTATTTTCCAAAAAAAGGTCCCAGGGGAATTTGTCCCTTTGTCTTTTCGGAAATTATGTACACATATGGTGTTTGCTGTTTTGAAGAGAAGTCTCGTGAGAAAGCAGTAGTACAAGTGACTGGCTTTCTAGTAGAAAAGAAACGGGGGCACAGAAGGGGGAAAAGACATTCCAAGATTTGACTTCAGGAAAGCGTTGCGCACGTTATACCACAAGTTCAAATTATTGATTTATTTTATAAGGCCTAGGAAAACTATTTCAGATCCTCATAAATGATAAAACTGTCTGTAAATCCAAGGGAACCATTTTTGAAAATAGTTGAAACTCACTAGATTAAATTACTTATCTAAAAACCGCCTCCTCGAATTTAAAAAGTGGATTACTAGGTATTTTGTACAGATCTATGAAGTTGTCCTTATAGTGTCACGCATTACTCCTTGTAGAGTCACGTAATATCTGTTCATTGTGTCACGCACTTGTCGAGATAACTCAGGTAGCTTTTCCCAAATCTATTTTCTTCTGAAGTGCCCGAGAGGAATGATAAATCATGGAGTCTATGAGACCAGCAACTGCAAAAACAAAAAGCGATCAAGTACCATAAGAAAGTAGAAGAGGAAAAAGGGCAACCTAGAACAGCAAGAAAAATACAAACGAAAAGCCGCGCCTTACCAGTAAATATACCTCCGACAATAGCACAAACTCCAGTGAGGAAATGCATAAAGGACCTAAAATAGAAAAAAAGGGTGAGAAATTAGGCCACTTCCGAGTTCCAAAAACGCTCACTTTCAAAATGAGGCCGGCACAACCTTTCTTGTGAAAATGAGTTTTATTTGCATGAGAATGAAAAACCATCTCCATATCAAAGGGCTCAGGGCTGTGCACTTAACCTCGTTTTGATACAGAGGCCTGGGGAAACTCGGAAATGGCTTTTTGCAGAAAGGGTTCGCCTGACTCGTCCCCAGTCGTCTCTCAGTCTCCTATTAATAGACGAGTACGAGAACGAGATTTTCTTATACCGAGTAGCGCACGCCCGTGAACCGGCAGCGTCATTTTGAGGCCGGCGGGGAAGCAAGGAAGTATCAAGAACTCACCTTCGGCTTTCCGTGTACTGAACAACCATCGGCGAGAATTCATACAAGACAAAAACCCCTACGACGCAAATGAAAAGTGAAAAGATTTAGCATCAGTTGCTTTAGATTTGCTAATGTACGCTTTTGTTAGCGTCCACTGACAAAACAAATTGGATGATCACTATACGTTTCTGGGAAACTGCCCACCTTCCCCTTCCCTAAGCCATCATTAACACTTATTTCTCACTTAGGGCAAAATATTGGCTTAGGGGAGGAGTAGGTGGGCAGTTTGGACATACCTGGAAGGCCGTGTTCACCGGACACTTGTCGGATAACCCGCTTGTGTTTTGTTACTGAGAACTGATTCGTTTTAACAACCTGCAGGAAGGATACGAAAAAATGAACAAACAAGGCTCATTTACTAACGAGATTTCGGAAACAACCTGGGGTTTTCATAAATTTAGCAAAGACAACTTGATGATCTCAAAACCGACCTGATCAATAGCAAATCGGCAAATTGAGCATCGGAAGTCGCGTTTAGTCCTTTCTGCGCGCTTTCGCGTTACATTTGACGTTGCGTTCTTTTTTCTATAGATCCGCCTTGTAACTGCTAAGTGACTTTTCAACGGACTAGAAGTAGCCATTCTTAGAGGTGTTGCGTGCGACTAGGTCGGTGTTGTGTCGGATTGCATTATGGGAATGTTTTAGGAGATGAATTTTGACCCAGTTTACTTCACAATCTCGTCAAAGCCAATGAACGAAACGATAGAATCTCCAAAACAGTCCCACAACGCAATGCTCTTTCACCTGATTTCATACTTGTGCCTACATCAGGGGCACCCAACTACTATTTTCTGTAAAATATCTGTTCGGAGAAGCAAATATTGCCCAGAGTTTTCTTATGCTTGAGGACGGCTAAAAATTTCTAGAAGAAGGTCCCATTCATGCACAATTTTCGAAGCTTATCTAATAAAGTCCTTACGATTTTCTGAAGTTTAATTTTTCATAATTTACTACCCAGGTTACACTATTTTTCTTGCAAATTTTCGGTGATGGAGAGATGGAATCAGAAAAATTCTCGCTTTCGTAAAACGTTAAATTAAACCTGAAATTTTCGGGAAAATAACACTGGAGCCCTTGTAATTTCGAAGACTTCCCCTAGGATGACCAAACAGATAAAAATTTTGTAGCGCCGCTTAGAATGCTTTTCTAGAGATCTTAAAGTACTCTGGATGGCCTAAAAAGAGCTTTCATCGTAATTTTAGGAAACCGTCCTTGGGTGCCCCTCCTAAATGCAATCAAAAAATGCGAAGGGTCCTACAGTACAGTACTCACCTCTCCGTTTAACTTCCGGTATATTGTGGGAACTATCTTCACAAAGTACTGGTACATACTTCCGGCTAAGTAAAACGAAATAAGAGGAAATGAACAGCATCTTTCATAATTTACCACATAAGGAAGCAAAGAGAAAGCGTGATAAAATAGGCCATTTCCGGATAGCTTTTAGTGCCGACACGAAAACCCATCCGGTATCGTGTCAACACCCATCCGATTTGTGACGCAGCCTTCGCTCCGTTACAGGAATCACGCCGCACGGTACGGTTTTGCAACATTGCTGCAAAACGAGTTGAATAGCGATGTTGCGTGTTTTACCTTGTTGCAAGACAGGTTTAAACGTGAGTGGCAAAACGCGCAACATCGCCATTCAACTTGCACTTTAACGTCTATAGCGTAAAAACAGCCAATGTTGCACGGTTTGTTGCCTGTTTTTTACCGAAGATTTAGGCGGACACGTCCTTTAAAGAAAGATTAATATATTTGCAGCTTTTTTTCTGGCACAATTTGGCAACATCTTAAAATTTCTAATGATTTATGTAACAATTTGAGACTTACGATCTTCAGCAGCGACATAAGTATTATCCAAAGGATGCTTTATACCAGGATATTCATGGCCAAACGATAGATGGCGAATATGATGAGTAAGGTTAAACTGCAACATACAAATAATTATTATTTTATAATACGAAGATAATTGCCGCAGAGCTAATTCTCTCACTGTTAAAGAATTCTAAATCTAGTTTTGCCAAATAATTGGAAACAATGGCTCAGGGAAAGTAAACGGCAATTGAAAGGTGAGATTATTTTATTCACATACTCAAAAGTTAGAACGACATGAACACACTAAATAAATAGTACAATAAGAATACTTCTGAAGAGGATTCATCAGAATGATCACACCAGATAGAATTCCATCCACGGCGGAGTCAAAAGTTAGAACAACATACAACGTACTAAATAAACAGCACCATGCGAAAGGACTACTAAACTAAAAGAGGTTTCAGTGGAATACGTAACCTACCTGAGTAGACCCGAACGGCTGCAAATCATGCACTATAAAATAAAACAAGAAACAATACATTCTACATTACATAGAGCACAAGAGAACGTTGTGACAAGAAGAGCTTTTCATTCTCTACAACTTGCCGTTTTAGAAGATCTGATTCACTCACATAAGTTGCTGAAAAAAGTTAAATGTAAAACAACTCCTTAATCTTCCCACTTTTAAAGAGCGACTTGACTTTGTTTTATAGTCTCAGTCTGAGCAGAACCTTAACTTGAAATAATCAATTTACTTAAATGGATAGATAAACTTCATTATTATTCATTCAAAACATTTCTCCATTTCTGATTGGCTAAAAGCACACGCATAATTCGCTACTGTTGTCTAAATTTGGAAGAATTTTGCTATTAATCAACTGATGACGTCAAAAGTGTAGCAGAGTTGCAGGTTAATGCACCATTAACCGAGAAGACCTGAGGACGAGGTTGAGTTGTTTGGTTGTGGAAAGAAAAATAGCCGAACAGTCGGCGGAGCATTTTACTCGTTTCACGACGAACTATTGTCTAAAAACATAGCAAGAAGACAACTCGATGGAGAGCATCTGCTATTTGGAGTACATTAATTTTTCAGACCTGAACAGCCCTTTATCTTCTAAACATGCCCTATCAAGGTGAACTAAACATCGATGAAGGCAAGCATGTTTTAGCTTGTTTTTAAACTAGGGATTATTTTGAATGAATAATAAAGCAATTAATGTGTCAGAGCGGTAATTACATGTAACTGACGTACAAAATCGATCATTCCTGAATCTTTAATTTTGTACTTAAAATGTATATTAGTGCTGGTGGTGCAAACTGTTTTAAGTTTATTTTAAATTTATACACTTTAGTTATTGGCAGTGAATTATAGTCAATGATTATTTTCTTTAACTCGTCCTAAAATCTTAGAAATAGTTTATGTTATGACTATGGCCGAAAGATTCTTTTTTCCCTAAACTCTAAATAAATGACTTTTGGTTCTTATACATTTAAGTTTATTATCTTCTTTCACACAGAAGCTTAAACATGTTTAAAAGCAAATAGGTAAACCATGGTTGAAGTATTGCCTTACGTGTGTTTACCAAAGTTGGTTAGTGATTTTAGATTTGTCAGATTCAGATTTGGAAGCACGAAAGCACACATTTAAACTTACTAACTTTATTATTCAACAAACAATCAGTCCAACTTTTTTTTCACTTTTCTGTTGGTAAATTATCAATTTTTTAACCCTAGTTTAACTAAAATATGTTTCACTGTATCCTCTCACACAGACACATTTTGACTTATCATACAATCTCTACTCCCCAACAAACATTGGGAAGCAAAGATTGCCTGACAAGCCAAAAGAATGTCTGCATGGGAGGCCTGTTTTGCTGGCGTGATTGTCGCATTAGAAGAAACATTTTCACTTACTATTCACTCTTATAACATTTCCCCCTGAACTTAACTTGAGGATAGCAACTGAAAAGGGCAAAACCGTTATTAGAGTTATGAAACCATTTATTTTTATGGTAATTTCATGCAATTTTTGTTTCATCAAATGACTTGATTGATTTCAGTTAGATGTATAATTTCAACAAGAATTTATCTTTTTATTTCAATGTTTTTAACAATCAGGGATTTTAACTGTGCACTAATAGTTTAAAAGATTTATCAATATTCTGAAAATGTGCTTTAAGATAATGTTTAGAAGTTAATTCATTTTTTATTAACTTTGACTGAAGGTCTTTTTAACAATGATTTTAAATAAGCTCTTACAACAGTTGTAGTTTGTGTGTTAATACATATCCTGTGCATAGGCTGAAATGGATGTTGACAGCAATAAGAACTTCCCCCATGGGGGGAGGGGTATTGGACCTAACCCCCTCCACCCCTCCTGGCTGTTGAAAGCTTTAGACCAAGAAATCATGTACCTCTAGCTCCAACACCCTTACTGTATTTAACAGGTGTATACATGTACACAGGCATAAATTTTACAAACAAATACATCTACCTGCATTAACATTCAACTGTATTCCAAAGAATGTCCTGTCAGTGAGTGCAAAATTTCTACAATACTAGTTTGTGATTAACAAGTTCTGCTCAGACTTAAACCAGTCATGGAAGCAGACCTTCTTAAGTTACTAATGATGTTAAAATTAACTTACAGCAGGTTGTAATTTTATCAGATAAATAAAGTACACGTATGTAACTCACCGTGGACATGATGCTGTTGGAAACTCTTTCCAGGAGCAAAATGAAAGTTTCCAGCTACCTTGTTCACCTCCAAATGGCCTGTAACTAAACATCCTTCATTTTTCTGTTCATTCAGTTTGTCCTTCCAGCCTTCTCGCACACACTGCATAAAAATGTAACAGCATCATAAAAATATTGATTACATGTATACAATGTATGTAATATCAGTTTTTTCTTTGTTTTTTTATGTATTTCCTTTATCTTTACGAGCCCTCCACAAAAATTAGTATTTGAAAGAGAAAAAGACAACTTTCATACTATCCAAACTTAAGGATGCCCCAACATTCAATGAATGTATTTAAACATAGTTATTAGAGGAGACTGGTTATGAAAAGTGGCAAACATCAATGATAAAAACAACAGTGCTGCAGTTTATGTTCAAAGCACCGTGAAAGTGCACAATCCTTTGTTTTCTGTTGGCAAATTGTTACGGAATAAATTAATGCAACGTTTTTATTGGTCAATACAATCAAAATGATAGGAATTCTTTTGAACGTTGTGCACTTTCAGGTCCACAAAAACATATAACAAAGGAGTCTGACGGGTTTCATAACCATTCCACTCAATTAACTATGATTTAAAGGAGCTGTTTCACGATTTTCTGGTATCACTTTACCAACTTAAAAAGAATTTACAATCAGAGTACTCTACAACTGTACTCAGGCTCAACTATAAGAGAAGACTAGTATGACTTTGGCTTGGCCAGGATGTAAATGGATTGCATCTAAAAAGAATCGGAATGGGTCAACCTCAGTAATAGAGTTACACTCCTTCGTCAACAAAAAATGACCAAAAATTGACCACACTTACTTTGTTTTCCCTTTGATTTCCAATAAAACAGTTGCTGAGAATACTTCATTATAATTTTAACTCAGCTTTGATATAAAAATATGGAACCCACGATTGCATAGCCCCTTAGGTAAAGACAAGTGACTATTTCTTGCACCTGTTTAATGTTGTCTACTTCAGACAGAGCCCATCCTTTTCTTCTGTAAGCTTCTCTTACGTCTTCACATGTGTTACAACATTCTTTACCAGGAGTCTCCGCTCCGTAACATGATTCACATCTGTTAGGATCAAGCTGTCACACAAAAAAATTGTAATTGAAATTTAATATCAGATACAGATAAGGTTATCTAAATAGTGTTGACTGGAGGACCTTGGATGCTAATGAAGATACTTTGTTTCAGTTGGAAAGAACCCTCCGCATCTCCACCCACAGCCAATCTTCAATCAGGTTTTGTACTATTTTAATAAGGCCATCCCCCTTTTTTTCATTTAGCGTCGCACGCGTTTCCTGATATTGGGTCGGTCAGTCGGTCGGATTGAAAAAAAAAAAATCACAAGAAGTCTCAGAATAGGAGGCCCTGGTACCCCAGGACGACGTTGAAAGTTAACATTCACATACATGTATTTGGATTAAGAAAATACACAATATACTGTACAATGTGTTCATGTTTTTCTCTATGCTGTTACTATGCTCATTTTTCAGATTAAAAGAATTATTTCAAGTGAAAAATGGTTTAACTACGTCATTACTTTTTTTTTTGGCCAAAAATTTGGGTTGGTCGAACGACGCTAAACAGAGAAAAAAAAAGAGGATGGCCTAACGATAATTTATTTTAAAACTCATATCTAAGGGTCAAACATGCCACTTAATTACCATTTGCTACACAATAATCAAACTAACCTCTAATAATTCTTTTGCTTCATGACTCTTGTCACCTAGATCTGTGACATAACAAGAGAAATATTACTGTGTGCACTTTACTACAGTTGAAGTTCCATTTAAGTAGCCCTCCCTCATAAACAAGCGGTCAGATCTCAAAGTCCCAACTAATATTGTAGAAAAGTACCACCCTGATGAGAATTTTCCTGTTGTGGTCACCTCTATATGTACTAAGTGGCCATCAAGCGCTTGTCTGATATACTTTGCTTGGCTTCATTTAAAAAATATGATATGATGATGGTGAATACCGTCTTCAATAGAAGGTGAGGACTTACAAAATAAAGCTCAAATAAAGTGATGTTTCTGCTAAAGATTATGCTAATTTATGACAAACCACTCTTGAGCAACCAACTTAACTAAACCTTAATCCTTTAAGCCCTAAGAGTGATCAGCATCAAATTTCTCCTTGTAATAGCAATGCTTTGTACCTCAGAGTGGTCATGTGAATTATGGACATGATCACACAAGATGAAAATGATTGATATTTTATCAACTTCTCCCCACTTCTTCCATAGGAAATGAATTGGGGCAACAAATGAGAATTCAAATTTTGATCTTAGGGTTTAAAGGGTTAACTGTAACATTTGTTCTTTTTTTTACACTAACCTCCTTTTTCTGCATTTTCATCAATTGGCTCTCCATTTAGATCCATTCTTGTTTTAAATATACTATGCATAACATCAATCTAAATAATTATAATGACATACATTTTATGGGAAGAAATGCAAATACTATAAATTATTTATTGAAAAAATAAATCGCATGACAATAAGAAATACAGCTAGATCAAAAATGCTGAAACGTAATAAAGCAGATCTCTTTATGACACAGCTTGGGTAACAGGAACTGCTCATTGCCACTAAAACTACCTCAAAGGTATTGTCAAAATATTTTATTTATTTATTTATTTTTTAGCAGAAAATCAGAAATAACAATAGCAGGTGTACATGTATCTGGGCAGCTTGCAAAGAAAGTGGTGTCCGATAGCCACCCGGGGCTAGTGAATTTTGAGGAATTTGAATAACAGAAGAACTGTGAGATCAATTCTGCTCTTCAAAAAGCTTTTGGGGCTAGTTGAAATGACATCTGGTCTAGTAAATGTTAGCTTCAGTTTGCCCGAATGGCAAGCTGTAAAAATGATTTTCTTTGCACCCTTCTGGGCAAGCAACATTTAAACAAAAAAAAAGCAAGGGATATCAAAGCATACACTAATAAATGTCGGTTTCGGAAAATAACACGTACATACATGTGTCTCTATATCATTATGAAAATGCTGGTGACTAACCTTCCTAAATGCAAAAGGCCAGATTCAAATTATTAAAATATACTAGCACTGAAGCTAAGTAAAGGGTACATGTATTGAACAAAAAAAATCACATTGAGATTCGGAGATGAATAAATCATTTCTTTTGCTTTATGCCCCTCAGCCTCGGAGCCAAGTATGAAATTTGATAATTTGACACTTGATGGCCTGCCTAAAAGCTAGCACATAAAATATACAGATACCTGCTGCTCACCAGACACGTCCATTGCGTCAATACTTAAATCTGAAAATAAGGAATACCAACTTTATTTAATTCCAGAAGAATTTTTATAAATGGTTGATGAGAGCAATACGTAGACCATAATGCAACAAGTTTAGAAAAAAACATTACAGTGACTGCAAAGTTATATGCTACGCCAAAAGTGACAAAATATCAAAGATGCAACTTTATAATTCAAATCCACCAATTCACTCTCAAGATCGATAAAATTATCATCAATTTGCTTTTTGAATGTGTCAAGATAGTAGAATTTAATTTCAATTCCCACGTGTTTCATGTCATGTATCAAGAGTCACGTTTTCTAAATCAAGATGCATGTTTTTTAAATCAAGAAGGGAGACGACAATTTTTGATCAGTTTGTTTCCGAGGGGGACTGAAACCGAAAAATCTGCCATGCTCCATGGAATGCTCCATGAAGAACCCCGTCCATTCTTGCCCATTCCCGCCCTCCCGCGTTAGACATGGCGGAGGAAGGAATCGAAGAACTTGTCAGAAGAATCATTCGAGCAGCACAAGGAATTAACACATCTCGAACACATCTGAAACGTGTCAACACCTGACGAAGACCTGAGGCGGCGATTTAAGAACGAGATAGGCTTGATCAGAAAGAAAGCAGAACAGGCTCTTGTAGAAGCGGTGGTGAAATATCACCACAGGCGCGCAGAACGATTAAAAAACAAGCTTCGTAAACTCGAACAGTATAAATCTCGCAGGAATACTGTAAGGAGTGATATAGGAATACTAGGCAGACGTCTCACCAGAAAACGCAATCACCGGCTAGCAAGAAAACTGTCAACAAAGATGACAATGTAAATTGAAGACCAAGATTAGCGAAGCCGATGTATTGTTAGAACAAATGAGATCACAAGTGTGTGCGAATAAACAAAGTTAATCTTACTGTTGTCTCCGTATCAGACTCCTTAGAAGTAAGGGGAAAAGGGAAAGCAAACCCCAGAGATAACAAAGCGGCCAAAAACCGCAAAAGAAAAGAGCGGAGAAAAATCAAAGACAAAAAGCGCTCTTTTAACGCCATTGAGTCACACAAACAGTATATCAAAAACCTGTCAAATGAACAACTGACAGATAAGCAAATTACTCTACTATCGCGTGGTCTAAAGTTTATCCCTACACCCGTGACAAAAGAAAATCTTATCAGGCACCAGCTTCTCGCGGATTTCAATCAATTTGCGAGACGAATGCGACTACAATATATTTTTCACGGGGAAGAACACGAACCTCATCCTTTCCACGTGAAGTCGGACTGGGAACCACCAGTCCAGCTATCTGTAGCTCTGGAGACCTTCCTAGAGGAGGTAAAATTAGAGCTTGCAAGTATTGAATTTGACGAGCCAAAAGATAATATATCTACGGGAGAGCGCCGAGCTCTCAAAGAGTTATCGCGCAACAAAAGCGTTATTCTTAAGAAATCTGATAAAGGTAAACACCACCGTATTGATGAGCAGACAGGACAAACTAAACGAAGGTCAGGTTCTGCTTGATGATTTAAATAACTACCGACCTCTAGACAAACCAATGGTTGAAACTACAACCAAAAAAGCTCAACAACTTATTAAAACACTGCTCTCAGAAGGCCACATTGATAAAACAACGGCTAAATGGCTCTCCCTTACGCCCGATCCTCCGCGAATCCCCGTGTTTTACATTCTTGGACACGAAAGGAACAAAGGTGTCAGATTCAACAAGGATTCTATCCTTAACGTGCGAACACCTTCAAGCAGGGTCCGAAATTAACTTTTTAATATGGGCGCCAACTGGTGAGCAAGTATAAATTTTTGGTCGCCAGAGGGCAAATTATTTTCGCCAAAAATTCCCCTTGGTGGCTTGGTAACGTTCAACTCGTATTGATCGTAGCTGTTGTGGAGGTATATTTACAGGAAGATTCGTTTCCCTTTTAAATTAAAAAAATATCAGCAGGACAAAAAGTAAGACACCTGTTGGCAAAGAGCTTTGAGGTTTCAATTCTTAATCATTTTCTACGAACATGAAAGTCTACAATAACAACCAGCTTTACAAGTCGCCAGCTGGCGACCAGCTATGAAATTCTGTTCGCCAGGACTGAATTTTTGGTCGCATTGGTGACCAGGAAGGCGCAATTTTGGACCCTGTCAGGCCTACAGAAACATTCCAATACACGAATTTGTATTCGTGTCACCCACCAGGCGTCACCAAAGGCTTCATCAAAGGAGAAGCTTCAAGGCTTCTAACAAACAAATTCCTCTGAAATCACTTTTGAAGAGAACATGAGGAATTTTTCAACACGCCTCAAGAATAGAGATTACCCAGCTACAACTGTAGAAAAACATCTTTCAGAGGTCATTTTCGCAGACGGAAAGAAAGCACTAGAACAGAGAAAGGAAAATGCAAGTAAGAAAATACTACCCTTCGTAACGCAATACCACCCTGCGTTGCCCAACCTCAAGAACATACTCATGGGGAAATGGCACCTTATACAGAACCAACCATAATATTATCTCAGAAACATCTTTAAGGAACCTCCCCTCATTTCATATCGCAAAGGAAAATCCCTAAAAGACACTCAAGTAAGAGCTAAACTATAAAGGTTTTAAGACCAATCTATTTGCGAACTGCAGGAGTCGAGCAGGCCCGTCTACACTTTAAAACCTTGAATTGTAACCTGTGTGCTCGGTTTCAGTCCCTCTCGGAAACCAAACTGATCAAAAATTGTCGTCTCCCTTCTTGATTTAAAAAACATGCATCTTGATTTAGAAAACGTGTCTCTTGTTACATTACATGAAACACGTGGGAATTGAAATTAAATTCTACTATCTTGACACATTCAAAAAGCAAATTGATGATAATTTTATCGATCTTGAGAGTGAATTGGTGGATTTGAATTATAAAGTTGCATCTTTGATATTTTGTCACTTTTGGCGTAGCATAAAGTTATGTGACAGAATAAATCAGTACTTACAAACACATGGTAATTTAGGAAAAAGTGCATCTACATTAATTCTAAGCTTTTGACCTCTTGCTGTGTCTACATAAAGTTCAGGAGTCACCTGCAAATTCAACACAAAAACATCATGTACAAATTGCTACAAATTGTAACTACAATGTAGTAAGACCTCTTTCTAAAACATGCTACCACAGTATGTAACTTGACAAATAGTTATGAGATGTCAAAAAAATTAGAACTGCATTTTTACGCAAATTTATTTCAGTGTTTAAGGTTGCTTAATAGTATTCTTTTCCTTTTCAGTCCATGATTATAGGGTTTTAACCCTAGTCACAGTGAGTACTTCTTAAGGTGATATTGCATGGGATCATTTACAACGACAATTTTAGTGCAACATGACACTGCAAAGTTGGAGTGTCAATGTTGCAACCACTCGACATAATGTTGCAACACTGTGTTGTGCCCTAAAAATTATTGTTGCAAATCATCTTGTGCAAAAATATCACCTTAAGACTTAAACAGCAATACGTTGCCTAACCTTACCTCTGTTGTTAAATAGAAACTTAATTCTGATACAAACAACAGGAACATAAAAAATCCACTAACAAGGGTGACTGCAAAGAAATTGGAAAAAGACAAAAAATTAAAATGATTGGATTATGAATGAATCTTCAAAAATAAAATAGAAGACAACACTGTTTAAAAACATTGTTTTTATTATTATTAAGAGAGCTAATGCGCTTCTGGTTAGCAAATTTAAAATTATTAAAATATCAACAGGTGATGTCAGTTTGAGTATAGCTCTACAAGACAGTCTCAACAGTGAATGGTGATAAATTATTTCACCAAACATATAATTCACAATTTATTTAATGGTTTGACACTAAATACAGTGCGTGTTATAAGTGATGTCATGTTTGTGTGACAGGGCTATTATTTGCCTGTTTTGTTGTGATCTTAGCTTAATCACTGAGGCCCTTTGACGGTAAAATTCCAGCAAGCGACATGGCCTTGAAACAGTGACTTAAGACATATGAAACGGTGACAATATACCTGCCAACTCTCACGCCTTAGGCGTGAGTCTCACGCCTGCGGGTTGAAAACTTGTACAATAGAGCAATACTTATAGGGGCATGACCTCATGCTCAATAGGGGAAATGACTGGTTTTGAAATTCAGACTAGGGACATACGTATGTACCCCTGCCCCCCTTCCCCTGCTGAGCGGACCTCATTTCTGTGTTGACTGGTCTGTTACAGAAAGACCTGTTTAAAGGAAGGTGAATTTTGGGCAAATTTTTTTTGAACACAATATTGCCATAAATGATACTTAAGGATTTGCTGTGTTCTTTGCTCTGGTACCTTACAGCATAAGTTCACTATTTATTCTAAGACTGAAACCAAAATTATGCTTGCCTAGGTACACTGTACAATGATTGTTTGGATACAAGGGAAAAATTAATTATCTCAGTCAAACAAAAAAATCTGAGCCCTTTCATTCCTGATAATTTTTCAGCTTCTGTCAGAGTTTATACAGCTATTTCAACTTCAAAGTTAGGAGCACATTACTCAAGGTTGTGTGACAAACAGGTAGATACAGTTTTCTTCCGAGTTCTGTCACACAATGCACATTATCGGCTCTACTGGCCGGCCTAGAGAGTATATTATTCACTTTTTAAAATATAAGGGTATATTTTTTACTTTCAGTAGGATACAAGAGAAGTATGGTGAGGATTTTTTTACCAAAACTTTCAAGAGTATCGACATATTTTTTAAGACATCACAAATCAGTTTGACACATGGTTACATCTGATTGGCCAACAAATCGACAGGGAAGTCGAAGAAATATATTGAACGAAACATGCTTCATTCTTTTGACAACAGCAACACAGAAAAGAAAGAGCGAAAAACTTTAGTCACTTGAAAGGTTCGTGAGTTGAACTACTTAATTTTCTGGCCAATCGGCGTGTTCATTTACGATGCATAACTGCTAAGAATCTTGCCACGTTTACACGGTAAACAAGAACCAGAGGTTTCCCGCGATTCAAATCAAGCATAATTTATCTTCAATTACCGGTATTTTTTTGGAGGAGAAAAACAAAACAGATTATCGGCCGCAACTTTTGAATCTTTCTTTGAACAATGGGCTCTAAATAAGCTTACAAAACGGTGCTAAAAATCCATTTAGTATCGTTTAGGGCTTACGATACGAGCTTAATTCACTTACCGGCAGCGCCGCCACATGTTTTCACTCTGAAGTCTTCAAGAGTTTTGGGATAAGCGTCAAACTTCCTTAACGTGCTGACCAGGTCTTTAGTTTGCATTTTGATGTTTATAAAGGTAACCTGTCGGCACTAATCTTAGAGCTCCATTCCAGCTACTATCTGCTCATAGTAGATGCACAAATTTGAAATTGACTTGCGTTGCGCATGTGCGTTTTGGTTTCCGTGTCAAAAGACCGCCCCAGCCCTCCCTACACCAGTAAAATCTACAACAAAACTGAGCTGCACACGTTTCAGTTTTAATATTTCTTCAGTCTTTTACCTCTTTTATAGGAAGCAGGAAAGGGGGAAAGCGAAAACAGTGCAACATAATCGTTTTTCCCTGAAATTATGGACATACCGGTAGTCTGCAAAGAAATATTTAACTTATTTCCTAACCGGTTGATACAATCACTTACATCACAGCGTCGGATTTTTCTTTTATTAACGACATTTTTTTGGAGTTATTTAACAATTCCCAAAACAGAAATTTCGACTAGAATTCGGGTGCATAATGTTTTCCATTACGTAGACTGTACTCGCAATCGAGTAATGAAAAGTAATGAATCGGGTCGTCAAGACTAACAGGCTTAATTGTATAACGGGCAGAGGGAGGAGTAATCTCGCGAAACCCTGGTAAATGAACACGAACTCCAAGGCAGAAAAAACGCACGACATCTTCAGAAGACCCATTCATCTCGAAACTTTTTCAGTGGTATTCCATTTACATTAGGAACTTCCCGTTTTTTATTTCTTCGATATGGCAGACAATCTTCCGTTTAACAACGGCCGCAGAAACGATAACAACAGAAAAACGGAGTTAAGTTCAAACACTAACACAAGGTAAGCATTCTATCATTCCTTTCTTTGTGTCCGTCATGTTAGTACCGTGGATGCCAGAGACTTTTCATGCGCAATCAAACATGACAGAGATGCTGTTATTCGGATTCAGTTTAACTTTTCAAGTTAAAAATTGAAAATACAAATGTGGGAGACAAGCGACGAACAGGAAACACAAAACTTATTTTGGTCCTAGCAAAGTTGTTAAGGGTACAAACAAATAAAAAACCAAATCACTGACTTTTTAATTTCTCGACAACTTATTTTTGAAATTACAATATTGCTACTACTAGTTTATTTTTTTGACAATAATTAATACTACAAATTACTTCAGCGCTTTCCACAGAGTCCACTTTACTTTTACTTTACTTGCATGCATGGTTTGCTACGGCTTCCAATTTTAACAATACGCAGATAAATCGAGGAGAACGGAACGAAAAACGAGACCGCGAAAGCGCGCGGAAAGAACTGAAAAAATACGCAACTTCCGGTGCTCAAATTTGCCGCTCTGCCAATGGTTAATAGGACAACTGTACAATGACGTAATTTTACTAAGACTACCAGAATCCTAATTCCTTATTTCTAATTGTTTTGAGTCTGTAAATGTGGATGGAATTTTAAAGCGTGACTATCCAAAATGAGATGAAAGCAACTGACCAGTACTGTTTTATTGTGTCGTACAAGGTATTTCTAATTGTTTCGAGTCTCTAAACTACAACCTAGCTAAAGCGTGGCCATTTAAAAGAAAGCAACTGTGCTGTACTCTTCGAGCGTTGTGTTCTTTGGGTTGAAGTAGCAGGCAACCTCTGTTGAAATTTCAGGGGCAAAGCTGATGACCAACTAGTGACAGTCAGTCGTGTTTGTCCAAGTGGGTTTGCGTTTCTCCAGAAAAGCCTTGATTCCTTCTTGTCCATCGTGTAGCTCAAGGTTCTCAACCATCACTGCCTCGGCCTCTCTGTAAAAGAAGGGGAAAATGTTATATTTTAAGAAAATGGGGGTACAGGGCTGGTAGGAGAGCGAAAAACAAGCCTAGGTTTCGCAAGGTGAGGGGATTCAAGAGCTGATGTATTGAATGCAAGCGTTCCGTCAGAGTGAATTATCCCTGCAAAGTTACACGTACGTTTAAGAGAGTGTTTGAATTCTCCTTCTTCTTTAATTAAAAATAGAAATATGTTCACATTATTATTGTCATTAACATTGTCACAATCGTCATGACCATCATCATACCATTACCACCAACCCCGACACAACCACCACTGTCGTCTTCATCAATCATCGTCATCATCATCATCATCATTATCGCGAATCCCATCACCATCACCATCAACATCGACATCTCCGTCGTCATAATCATCATCGTTTGCTCTATCTAACATCTACATTACAAGATCGCACTAGTTCTGTTTTTCATCCCCACACAAATTGCCCCAAAATTTAAGACTGAATGTCCACGTTCAAACATGGTTCTTAAGAAATGTAATTTTTTTATCACGGTGAATGAACTAGTTGCACGATGGTAAGCTGACTGTTAGTGTTCACGGATGTACTTACACATAAGCCTGGTCTCTAGCCTTTGACACTTGGGAGTAGAAACCCGCTTTCCCCATGGCAACAACAGGCTGGCTTGAAGAGGCAATTTTCTCTGCGATTGCATTGACTTCTTCATCCAAACTTTCCTCTGGTACGACCTTGCTAAGGAGACCATGCTTTAGGGCCTCTGCAAAATCGGTATAATAAACATAGCACAGGTCAACAGAATGAACTTAAGTGTGACCGCTTTTACTTCTGTATGTCAAACACCACGATAAATGTATGGCAAAAACAACTATGTGGAAATTTGCTTTTCTGGTGGTGTGTAAACATGACTATTATCAATTTGTTAAAAGTGCAGCAATGTGTTTTACCATCAGCGCTGATTGGATAACCGGTTAGTAACATTTGCATGGCAACTTTTCTTGGCACAGCACGAGCCAGTGCAACGCCAGGAGTGGAGCAAAACAGACCAATGTTGACTCTGCAAAAAAATATATATATATTAGAATAAAAATTAATGATAAACATGTCGATAAGCGATTACAATATTTACTCAGAAAACGGGCTTTTCCAAGGAGGAGCTTCTTTGATGGAGGGCTCTTTAAAAAGTCATTTAATTTAAATGTTGGGCAACCTTCTGTTAGAAATGAGTAGTGTCGAGGGAAAGCGTCATGAATATTCGTATTTTTGACCATCTAAACTCTGGATTATAATGTCAAGCCTACATGTATGTACATTCTTTAGTGCTACAGAGTCCAGTTCACTGAGGTTTTTTCTTGTATTCAAGAACTACACATAGACTAGCACACTTCTTACAATGTTTTATTCAAGAAAATAATTATTCATACCCTTTATATCCCCCACCACACCTGACCCACCCCCACCCCCACCCACCAGATGGAAATTGCAGATAACCTTCAATTTTTCTTTTAACATTTTGAGTTTTAAGAACCGTTAGACCACCTTTGGAATTTCTAGTTACCCTCTATAGGTTGGGAATGGATATGATTCTTACCCAGGTGTAGCAAACTTTGCTTTATTAGAAGCTATAGCAATATCACAACTGGCAACCAACTGACACCCAGCAGCTGTGGCAAGTCCTATTAAATATAAACAAATACATACAAAATAAATACCGTAACATTCCAAAAATAAGCCCTGGGGCTTATATTTTTCAAAGGCCCTTTTTGAAGGGCTTATTTCTGGAGGGGCTTATATTCGAAGGGGCTTATCTACGGCGGGAAACTTGCGTTTCAAAATCAATTGGGCTAGCCTTACAGTTGGAAGAAAATTTACCGTTTTTGCTTTGTTTTACTTTGTATTTGAGGGTAATTTTCCAAGTACAAGCCCCTGGGGGGCTTATATTTGGAGGGGTGATTTAACGGAGAGTGTTTTGCATTACCAGTTTGGGAGGCTTATATTTGGAGGGGCTTATATATGGAGGGGCTTATTTTCGGAATTTTACGGTAAATAAATGAATAAATACACAATATACAGTGCAAACCATTTAAGTAATGGTCCACTAAGAAGAAAAGAACCAAACGCAATGAACTCGTTGGAATACAAAAAGGTGCCAACTTTACTATTGTCTCGACTACACTTCTGGCCCCAGTTGTTCAAATGGTGGATAACACTATCCATCGCATAAATTACTATCCACTGGATAGCGCAATTGGTTTTCCTAATACTTATCCGCTGGATAGTGATTTATCCAGTGGAAAGTGCTATCCATCTTTTGAACAACTTGGGTCTGATTGGTTTAAACATCAAATTTTTACGAAATCTTGGCAAAGCAGCATGTATATTAATCCCTTGTTCTCTAACCAGCTTCTTCATAACAAAATCTCGTCTGAGTCTAAGTAACACAGAAATCCTTGTGAGGAACTTGTGAAATCGTGAACTATTCTTGGCTAACGTTTGCAACTCTAAGTTATGATTGGTTGAAATCTTTTAACACACAAAAAACATCCTATAAAAATGGAGTTTAAATACATTTTATTATGTAAACTGACTTTTTGTAGGTCTACGCATTTTCTGTGTCAAAATGAAAACATTCCTAGGTCAGAAAAGTGTATTTTGCCATAACAAAGAAATTGCTTCCCATCTTACACGGATCATTACTTAAATGACTGAAATCTTATGTGCAGTACATTCCTGTGCTACTGTTTATTGCACAAGGTCGTTCTAACTTTCTGAGTCTGTGGGTCAAACACTTTAATAAGAGTAAGGCCCCACTCAAGTGAGAGCTAATGAATGGTGTTCCTGTGGTACTGTTTATTGCATATGTACAAGGTAGCACTAACTTTTGAATAATAAAGGGTTAAATTAACTCGAAAAACCGTGGACGAAGATCCTGCTAGTTGTAAATGTTGGATCTCTAGAAAAGAGATCTAATCAGCTAAAATATAAAGACCAAGAATGAGAAGTCCAAAGACTACTGCAAAGCTGATTTAAAACGAAATGTATTGTTTTTTATAACAATATTTCGGCTGGCCATACCAGCCTTCTTCAGGTTTACAGATGTTACTGAACTTATGTAGGACTTCTCGTTCTTAGTAATAACTTTTGAGTCTGTCAATAAAAATATGCTCATGAAAGTCTATTTAAGCAGTATTGTTCATTATATAAAACTAGCTAAAAAGAATTACCATTTACTTGGGCTATTACAGGAACAGGAAGATCCTGAAAATAAAAATAAAATATTCTAAAAATACAATTCTGTTTTGTGGATTGGCGTGTATTAACAAGGACATCAATTTCTACTTTCACCTATTATCAATGATAACAATGATGATGACAATGAAAATGATGATGCTTATGATGATGCTTATGCTAATGATGATGATGACGACAATGTTAACTGTAGCAGCATTGAAGAATGTGACGACAATCAATGACAACTGATGACACTGACAAATCTAAATCAAAAATTTTATTGTTTACCTGCACAAGAGTCATGACTTCTGTACACCGATGGAATATTCGGGCATGATAATCCTTTCCATGCTCCTTAGTCTACAAAACAGGTTTTAAGACTGACATGACACCCATGGTTTGTGTTATCTTTGATAGATTTCAGGGTTAGAAATTTATGTCAAATTACACCTGGGGCTACTATTTTGGTTGTCCAAGTCAACCTCTACCTTGAGCTATTTCCAAAATCCACAAAAAGGAATATACACTGCAGAGGTAGTTCTAATTATGAGGCATTTTATTTATAGTTTTAACATAAAAAATGATACCAAATTGGGTTGTTGGAGGGTCAACCAAACAGCACAAATTGGTCGCCCTGTTGATAATTTTAATTGGCATCACCCCTACTGAAGGAAACACAAAACTTATTTTGGTCCTAGCAAAGTTGTTAAGGGTACAAACAAATAAAAAACCAAATCACTGACTTTTTAATTTCTCGACAACTTATTTTTGAAATTACAATATTGCTACTACTAGTCTTTATTTTTTTGACAATAATTAATACTACAAATTACTTCAGCGCTTTCCACAGAGTCCACTTTACTTTTACTTCACTTGCATGCATGGTTTACTACGGCTTCCAATTTTAACAATACGCAGATAAATCGAGGAGAACGGAACGAAAAACGAGACCGCGAAAGCGCGCGGAAAGAACTGAAAAAATACGCAACTTCCGGTGCTCAAATTTGCCGCTCTGCCAATGGTTAACAGGACAACTGTACAATGACGTAATTTTACTAAGACTACCAGAATCCTAATTCCTTATTTCTAATTGTTTTGAGTCTGTAAATGTGGATGGAATTTTAAAGCGTGACTATCCAAAATGAGATGAAAGCAACTGACCAGTACTGTTTTATTGTGTCGTACAAGGTATTTCTAATTGTTTCGAGTCTCTAAACTACAACCTAGCTAAAGCGTGGCCATTTAAGAGAAAGCAACTGTGCTGTACTCTTCTAGCGTTGTGTTCTTTGGGTTGAAGCAGCAGGCAACCTCTGTTGAAATTTCAGGGGCAAAGCTGATGACCAACTAGTGACAGTCAGTCGTGTTTGTCCACGTGGGTTTGCGTTTCTCCAGAAAAGCCTTGATTCCTTCTTGTCCATCGTGTAGCTCAAGGTTCTCAACCATCACTGCCTCGGCCTCTCTGTAAAAGAAGGGGAAAATGTTATATTTTAAGAAACTGGGGGTACAGGGCTGGTAGGAGAGCGAAAAACAAGCCTAGGTTTCGCAAGGTGAGGGGATTCAAGAGCTGATGTATTGAATGCAAGCGTTCCGTCAGAGTGAATTATCCCTGCAAAGTTACACGTACGTTTAAGAGAGTGTTTGAATTCTCCTTCTTCTTTAATTAAAAATAGAAATATGTTCACATTATTATTGTCATTAACATTGTCACAATCGTCATGACCATCATCATACCATTATCACCAACACCGACATCACCACCACTGTCGTCTTCATCAATCATCATCACCATCATCATCATTATCGCGATTCCCATCACCATCACCATCAACATCAACATCTCCGTCGTCATAATCATCATCGTTTGCTCTATCTAACATCTACATTACAAGATCGCACTAGTTCTGTTTTTCATCCCCACACAAATTGCCCCAAAATTTAAGACTGAATGTCCACGTTCAAACATGGTTCTTAAGAAATGTAATTTTTTTTATCACGGTGAATGAACTAGTTGCACGATGGTAAGCTGACTGTTAGTGTTCACGGATGTACTTACACATAAGCCTGGTCTCTGGCCTTTGACACTTGGGAGTAGAAACCCGCTTTCCCCATGGCAACAACAGGCTGGCTTGAGGAGGCAATTTTCTCTGCGATTGCATTGACTTCTTCATCCAAACTTTCCTCTGGTACGACCTTGCTAAGGAGACCATGCTTTAGGGCCTCTGCAAAATCGGTATGATAAACATAGCACAGGTCAACAGAATGAACTTAAGTGTGACCGCTTTTACTTCTGTATGTCAAACACCACGATAAATGTATGGCAAAAACAACTATGTGGAAATTTGCTTTTCTGGTGGTGTGTAAACATGACTATTATCAATTTGTTAAAAGTGCAGCAATGTGTTTTACCATCAGCGCTGATTGGATAACCGGTTAGTAACATTTGCATGGCAACTTTTCTTGGCACAGCACGAGCCAGTGCAACGCCTGGAGTGGAGCAAAACAGACCAATGTTGACTCTGCAAAAAAATATATATATATTAGAATAAAAATTAATGATAAACATGTCGATAAGCGATTACAATATTTACTCAGAAAACGGGCTTTTCCAAGGAGGAGCTTCTTTGATGGAGGGCTCTTTAAAAAGTCATTTAATTTAAATGTTGGGCAACCTTCTGTTAGAAATGAGTAGTGTCGAGGGAAAGCGTCATGAATATTCGTATTTTTGACCATCTAAACTCTGGATTATAATGTCAAGCCTACATGTATGTACATTCTTTAGTGCTACAGAGTCCAGTTCACTGAGGTTTTTCTTGTATTCAAGAACTACACATAGACTAGCACACTTCTTACAATGTTTTATTCAAGAAAATAATTATTCATACCCTTTATATCCCCCACCACACCTGACCCACCCCCCCCCCACCCACCAGATGGAAATTGCAGATAACCTTCAATTTTTCTTTTAACATTTTGAGTTTTAAGAACCGTTAGACCACCTTTGGAATTTCTAGTTACCCTCTATAGGTTGGGAATGGATATGATTCTTACCCAGGTGTAGCAAACTTTGCTTTATTAGAAGCTATAGCAATATCACAACTGGCAACCAACTGACACCCAGCAGCTGTGGCAAGTCCTATTAAATATAAACAAATACATACAAAATAAATACCGTAACATTCCAAAAATAAGCCCTGGGGCTTATATTTTTCAAAGGCCCTTTTTGAAGGGCTTATTTCTGGAGGGGCTTATATTCGAAGGGGCTTATCTACGGAGGGAAATTTGTGTCTCAAAATCAATTGGACTAGCCTTATAGTTGGAGGAAAATTTACAGTTTTTGCTTTGTTTTACTTTGTATTTGAGGGTAATTTTCCAAGTACAAGCCCCTGGGGGGCTTATATTTCGAGGGGTGATTTAACGGAGAGTTTTTTGCATAACCAGTTTGGGGGGCTCATATTTGGAGGGGCTTATATATAGAGGGGCTTGTTTTCGGAATTTTACGGTAAATAAATAAATAAATAAATACACAATATACAGTGCAAACCATTTAAGTAATGGTCCAGTAAGAAGAAAAGAACCAAACGCAATGAACTCGTTGGAATGCAAAAAGGTGCCAACTTTACTTAATTGTCTCGACTACACTTCTGGCCCCAGTTGTTCAAATGGTGGATAACACTATCCATCGCATAAATTACTATCCACTGGATAGTGCAATTGGTTTTCCTAACACCTGTCCTTTGGATTGTGATTTATCCAGTGGAAAGTGCTATCCATCTTTTGAACAACTTGGGTCTGATTGGTTTAAACATCAAATTTTTACGAAATCTTGGCAAAGCAGCATGTATATTAATCCCTTGTTCTCTAACCAGCTTCTTCATAACAAAATCTCGTCTGAGTCTAAGTAACACAGAAATCCTTGTGAGGAACTTGTGAAATTGTAAACTATTCTTGGCTACCCTTTGCAACTCTTATGATTGGTTGAAATCTTTTAACACAAGAAAAAATCCTACAAAAATGGAGTTTAAATACATTTTATTTCGTAAACTGCCTTTTTGTAGGTCTATGCATTTTCTGTGTCAAAATGAAAACATTCCTAGGTCAGGAAAGCTTATTTTGCCATAACAAAGAAATTACTTCCCGTCTTACCCGGATCGTTACTTAAATAAAATATTAAATAAAATATTAAATCTTACCTGCAGTACATCCCTGTGGTACTGTTTATTGCACAAGGTGGTTCTAACTTTATGAGTCTGTGGGTCAAACACCTTAATAAGAGTAAGGCCTCACTCAAGTGAAAGCTAATGAATGGTGTTCCTGTGGTACTAACTTTTGAGTCTGTCAATAAAAATATGCTTATGAAAGTCTATTTAAGCAGTATTGTTCATTATATAAAATTAAGTTTAAAGAATTACCATTTACTTGGGCTATTACAGGAACAGGAAGATCCTGAAAACAAAAATAAAAATATTCTAAAAATACAATTCTGTTTTGTGGATTGGAGTGTGTTAAATTACAAGGACATCAATTTCTATGTCAACCTATTATCAATGATAACAATGATAATGACAATGAAAATGATGATGCTTATGATGATGCTTATGTTAATGATGATGATGATGATGACGACGATGGTAACTATAGCAGCATTGAAGAGTGTGACGACAATCAATGACAACTGATGACACTGACAAATCTAAATCAAAAAATTTTATTGTTTACCTGTACAAGAGTCATGACTTCTGTACACCGATGGAATATTCGGGCATGATAATCCTTTCCATGCTCCTTAGTCTACAAAACGCCCATGGTTTGTGTTATCTTTGATAGATTTGAGGGTTTGAAATTTATGTCAAATTGCACCTGAGGCTACTATTTTGGTTGTCCAAGTCAACCTCTATCTTGAGCCATTTCCAAAATCCACAAAAAGGAATATACACTGCAAAGGTAGTTCTATTATGAGGCATTTTATTTATAGTTTTAACATAAAAAATGATACCAAATTGGGTTGTTGGAGGGTCAACCAAACAGCACAAATTGGTCGCCCTGTTGATAATTTTAATTGGCATCACCCCTACTGAAGAGTTGGGTTAAAGTTGAAAACTTTAATTAATTACTCAATTGATTGGATAGCACACAGGAAAACGCACTAACCAACAGGTCATTTTATTATCAGATCTGGAACGATGTCACACTTCATAACCGGCAATAATATGTTGCCATAAGAAACCACCCAAATTGCCAAAGCTTGGTGGTAGCTTACAAGAGGTTATTGCTTACTTGAGGATCTGGACAGTTAATGCTTTGACTGAGAAAACTCAGAATTTTTGGTATTTAATTGGATAGGTTGTTTTGCTGACTGTACTATTAAATAACAATCTTATGATACATGCATTAAACTGTGACAGATGTATATAAAAAATTTTTTCATATAAATCCATCACATTCATCTCTTTCACGGCAACATATGAACATATAATTCACCAGCTCCCAAAATCTGTGGCTTCATAGCTCAGTTGGTTAGAGCATTGCACCAGTATCGCGAGGTCATGGGTCCAAACCCCCTTGAAGTGCTGAATTTTTTTCAGGCTTCTTACGCGATTGCATAAATTGCATTGACAACTGCCACGATCATTCTTCATTTGATGTATCAAACTTATGAGCAAAAAAGTGTCAAACTATGAAGTGGTTGCATGCCACCTGACCACACCAATTTTATTGACTAAAGGGTGCTATTTGACATGTAAAGGGCATTAAAGTTATGCACAAGAATGATAACTTAAGCAGTTGCAGGAGAAAAGCCTAATAAGAATCAGGCTTGAAAAGGATCAAACCCATGACTTTATCTCTGGTACAGTGCTCCTACAATTGAGCTATCAAGCCAACTGATATTCATTATTCACTTTGATAAGAGGGGATTGTCTTACCAGTTCCTTAAGATCATGCCCAGAAGAAAAAACTTTGCCATTTGCAGAGATAACAATCACTTTTACATTACAGTCTAAATCATGGAGTAAATTGGACTTAATTGCATCTAGCATCCCTAAACAAAATGCATTTCTGTAAAACAAATAATCAGAACATTAACATGATTCAACTTACTCGAAACATTTACCTGCAATAAAAACGACACACATGGATTCAAACATGCCAGCTAGTTTCAGTCCCTTTAGTTTAGTTTTAGTCCCTTTTTGGTTCTGATATAATTCGCACAAACTACAGAGTCAGAGTCACAGACACAATCAGAGTCATAAGAGCACCTTTGTCCTAATAAATTTAATCAAAACTTGGAGTCATAGCAGAGATTTGAGAGTCACAATGTTGTCATTTCCCTCTGACCTGTTGAGTATTCATGAGTATATTGAATAAGAGAAACTTTATTTACCCCGACATTGTATATAATCTAGACAAAACTGTGTCAGAATGGGAAGCAAAAGTGACAAAATTAAGCAGTCAAAATGCTCCATACCGCGTCTTGCAAATTGGTTTAGTATATCCACTTCCCGGGGAATTCCGCATATGAAGGGGGGGGGGATGCTCGTCGGAAATTTTCAATAAAACCCCTAAAGGAAACCGATCTGGGCGTGGCCCAAGCTTTTTTTTGACCCCCAAAAGAGACCATGTTGAAACAAAGACAATATACATATTAAATTTTATATTTTTCGCGTGCGACCCCTAAACGAGACAATCTAGTTTTCAGTACATGTAGGTCATAAGCAATGGAGTCAAAAGAGTCAGAATCACTTCTAGATTCTTCATAGATTTCGTTCCAAAAATGGGCCATTGAAAGGATGGGTTAGGATAAAAAACATTCCACTTATTTCATGTACCTACCTCTTTGACGGGTTGTTTAAAACGATTCTCCTTATCCCATTTTCTTGACTACAAATCGTGAAACTTTCGGTACCAGCCTGACATAAAAATCTAACACATGCCTGTTCGAAAGAAAGATGCAAATTATATAAGCTTAAGCTTATCAGATTATAAGATGAAAGACTGAGCTTTTCCTTTAAAATGGAATAACTAGCCAGGAAAAAATGGACTTTAAGAAAGTCTATAAATACAAGTACAAACAAAGGTCAATGTGTAACTAAGATCCTTAGAATTTTGAAAACCACACGGTTTAATAAAGTGTTGTATAATTTGGAAGAAGAAGCACAAAGAAGGCGATCTATTGATAAAGTTCCCTTGCAAATATGACTACCTGAGAAGTCCTGATTCTTTTCAAGGGAAATCGTCTGCTAAAGTTCGAAAACATCACGGCGCAAAATTCACAATGTACGTCATGTAACTGAACTGATATTTCCCAAATTGTACCCAGGCCTCGACCGACAAAAGGGGAACCTTTCTTTGCATGACTTGATCACGTGATCAACTTTCGGTAAACACGAAAACAGTTCACTTTGGAAATATTTTGTCAGCGCAAGCTAGAAGAGCATAGTAAAATTAGGTAACCTGAGCATTTTCAGCCGTATATCTCAAAAGGGTCGTGACTAGAATGGATACTCCAAAATCAGGTATCCGCGCGGAAACTGGAACTGAATAGAATTATTTTCCGGCAAACTCTTCGACTCCTTACGACCAACGACCTGTGTTTTCTGTTGAAGTCATTGTGTAAGCCAAGAATGGATACGGTACTTCAAAATGTGGATCAATGCTCCGATCCGCCGAGGTTAGTTACTTTTCACGTTCATAGCGTAAGCATTAGCGAACAATGATATTATTTTTCGCCGTGTAAACGGTATAGTTAAGCAGTAAGCTTATTAGTTCGGATAGCTCAGGATATGATGGATACTCCAAAATAAGAATGGAGAAAATGTGAAAGTTTATTCATTGTATCGCCATTATCATAAAACTGTTACTAGGATTATTTCCATTATGACTTGATTTCCCTTTGAAAGGATATTTGTAACGTTCTTAAAAGGATAAAAGCCAGTACAAATACAGTCAACCATTGTAATACCTTGCCCCCGACCGCTCCCTAACCCCCCTTGACCTTCTTCATGCATAAACCGATATATTTTCGAGGAATTTATAATATTTAGACTGTACTGGAACCACTGCAAAATGAAAAGTCCTTTTAAATTTCTGAAATGATTGTTTTTCCTCGGAATCTCTGACTTACGAGGTCTGCTCTTGGAATCATCATTTGCTTCGCAACTTGATTCGGATCAAGTTGAGAAACATTTGCAAAGAATTTATAAATCTTCAGATATGGTTAGGGCCCTCTTAAAACATTCTGGCAACATCATTTTAAAAAACTCACACACACCCTCTGCATCAGTTCAGTAGATTTATAATGTGAATTCCAAGAGTTGTTCATTTTCCTTAATGTCCTTCTCAAGGTTGGGGCATTTTTCATTGTTGAATCTAATTAATAAACAGAAAATGGTACTGGTACTTAATAAAGGTTATTGTTATATTAAGAGAAAAAGTTGGTCTTGTTTTCCTTTCAGTCCTGATGTTTCCCTTGACTTCATCTCGGGAAACATCAGGACTCTTGGGAACGGGGTATTGTAAGTTGTAGAGTAGCCTTGTTGCTACGATCTTCTGAGATTAAGCCTTTGTTCTAAGATTTGTTTCAAATCTTTTTTTTTAGTCAGAGTTGAAAGGGCTCCCCTCTTGCTGAGGGGAGCTCCTTTCAAACACTAAGTCCAAAAAACTCCTCACTATGTTTCTTCCTTTTTTTTTCTAAGTCGAAAAGGCTCCCCACCGCAGATTCTGGTGGGGAGTCTTTTCTTTTCTTTCTTTCTGTGTCTAAGTCCAAAAGGCTCCCCACTGCAGATTGTGGTGGGGAGTCTTTTCTTTTTTTTCTTTCTCTATGTCCCAACTGAGATACAAAATGGAGCAAGTAAGATGTTATGGTTGTTCAAACCTTCTGATCCTGGCAAGTCTTGAAGAACACCGTGCATTTAAAAGAGATTGCTGTGGTATATCATTTCACCATAATTGTGTGAGGCAAGAATTTCTAACGTCTAAATGTGTCTCATGCAATACGTACACAGATGGTCTATTGTTAAAAACCGTGGTAATTGAGGAAGAACGTTCAGAGCTGGCTCCGTCAAAAATATTGTACGTTATTTGTATGGCGTCAGAATCTGCGCGCAACAAACTTTTAGTAACCAGATGTTGTCGCCAATTCGCCCACATTTACTTTCTTAGAAGATCTTATAGTATTGCCGATTTATGCTCAACTAAAGACTATGCTGACGAGGTAACGGCGAGGCTTCATAGCAAAAACTGTTTTGTATGTCGTGGTTCTCCTGAGCAAGAAGCACCGTTAGTTGACAAAGGCTTCCAAGTGTCTCCGCATTTCACTTACTTTCCGAACACCCTGATGAGACAGTTCCACAATTTTTTCTTTAATACTTGGATCAACTGGCTCTCTTACCCCAGCAGCCTGAAAATAAGGAAAGTTTACACCTCCATTGGATCTCTCAAGTTTTTGTTTTTGTTTTCCTGTACAACTTTCTCACAGAAATACATTGTAAGTTTTATTTGTAATGCTTTAATATTATTATGATTTCTTCATTCTAAAAATGGCAGTTAAATGCATTCATCAGTTGCCATTAAAGGTTTTATGTTATGAGTATTATATATTAATATTTACAGTTTTAACCTTTGTTATCTAAGGGTAGATGTAACATGTTCATTGACTATTTGCATTACTTTGCCAGTGATGTGGTTCCTGTGTTGAGATGGATCAGGTAGTGTTATTAAATATTTCATCCCTGCATTTCCAGCTTTCTTTTCATTTAGAGCTTGGTGGAGCTGTTTTGCAGCAGTAGCTCTGAAGAACGGGGTGTCTCTGTGAACCTGAAAAATTAAAGCCAACCATTGTGAAATTCAGTGACAAGATTATTGACATGGAGATTATATTTCTTTATTTTTATTAGCAATGCACTTACTGTGGTATAATTGTGCCTTCATATTCAGGCAAAGGACTTTTAAAAGGAAAAGGGGGCATTGAGGAATAAATAACCGAAAAGGGAAAAACTAGCCTGTGTCGCAGCCAGCCCTCACATCCTCTAGACCATTTGTATGGACTGTCTCTATACAGAAGGTTGAGAGTGTCTGCGACACAGATTTTTTTTCATATATTTAATAGTCCAAGTTAGAGTTTCCAGTACATCAAAGAACATATCGGGTAAATGTGGTGTTTAAAAGGTTAGTGGCCTGTTTAGTGAGCCCTCCCCTACCCCTCCCCCTCCCTTGTAGCTCAAGCTGGTAAGTGCAGGGTCAAGTGCTTTGCTTTGCAATGCTTTCCAGATGATAGTGCCCCCTTTATCTCAATGTGTGGATTTGTGGCACTGTATGAGGTTATTTTCCTCCTTCATTTATGTATACATTACCCCCACAAAACCAGCACACCTACCTTGAAATTATGGAATTTGGCAAGTTGTTGTATGTGAATTGCTGCTGGACAGTTCTTCTTTTTGGATACTTGAGTATATGTCCGCTTTCGCTTGTAACAGTGATCATTAACCTAAATGAAGGTAAGTTGAAAATTTACTGTTATTATTATTATTATTGTCTCTATTATCACAGTCTTTGCTGGTGTTCTTTTTGTGCATCAGCCGGGCGCAAACCATGCACCTAGAGCGTCAGTCACTCAAGTCAATCATTCTGTTCATACACTGAGCACCGTGCAGATCCCAGCATGCAGATCTTTTGAATCTCTGTCATATTAGCTCTTTCTGATACTTTCTTGATGTTTTCTACCATACCCTTCTTCACTGTACCAAGCGCACCAACAATCACTACTGTTTTCATATGTCACATTCTCTGTATTTCTAGTTCTAGGTCTTTGTACTTGCATTTTTTTTCAGTTTCCTTCAGTACGATGTTTCTATCTGATGGAACAGTCATATCAATAAGTTTGCAGGTGGAATTCACTGAATCTTTAACGATGATATCTGGTCTGTTCGCTGTTATAGTTCTATCAGTATTGACTGGCATGTCCCACATGATGGTGATGTTGTTATCTTTATTGTGTATCACCGTCTCTGGTTCGTGTTCGTACCATTTGTCTGTAATCTCTATATCATGATCTTTACGTATGCTCCAATGGAGATATGCTGCAGCATTATTGTGCCTGGAGATGTACTCTGTTTTGGCTAATACCTCACATCCAGATACAATATGGTCCACTGTCTCTTCATGTTGCGAACACATTCTGCATTTGCTCTCCACTTGCTGGCCACATATTACTTTCTGGTAGTTTCTGGTGTTTATTGCCTGGTCTTGAGCTGCAACAAGTAGTCCCTCTGTTTCTCCTTTCAAATTACTTGACAACCATTTGTTGGTGGTGACTGTGTCTACATGAGGCTTCTCTAGGATCTTTGGATACTGGCCATGCAATGCTTTGTTTTTCCACTTTTCTTCTTTCATTGACTTCATCCTGGACTTAAACACGTGTTTCAGGGCTTTAGCATTTTCACAGGCAGATTTATCTTCTCTGTACTCAATCTCTGGCATTGTTACTTCCCTTTTGAATTTAGTAGCATTCTTGGATATTGAATTTTTGGCTTTAGATCTTTCATGTTCAAGCACCTGCTTTGGATATTGCCCTTCCTTGTGCTTCAGATAGTGATCAAGCCCTATTGTTGCAGTTTTGAATGCTGTTTCTACATCAATCAGGCCCCTACCTCCATCTTTTCTTGGGATGTACAGCCTTTCCACATCTGCTTTAGGATGTAACATCTTGTGCATGTTCAATAGTTTGCTTGTTTTTGTGTCAATCTTCTTCAGTTCTGAGATTTTCCAGTCAATGATGCCAAAGCTATATTGCACAACTGGGACTGCAAGACTATTGATAGCTTCTATTTTGTTTCTTTTATTATTATTACTATTATTATTATTATTATTGTTATTATTATTATTATTATTAATATTGTTGTTGTTGTTGTTGTTAGACAATTTTCATAAAAAAGACCCCATAAAAAGGAGAGAATCTTACATATGACTTTGTATCCTGCAGGTCTTTTTTCTTCCTTTTATCTTTGCCTTGATGGCACCACAAGATTTTCTCACCGATATGTACATAGGGGATGCCATCAAAGGCCAGCTGGTTTGCTCCTGACATCAGCTTTCCCTTTTCTCTCCCAGCACACTTTCACATTTTTGGAATTTAAAATCTCTATAAAAAAAGAAAGAATCATCCAGCCCAACAAACTTGTCAAAGATTGAGGTGAGAGGTGCCAGGACTTCAAGCTTAAGCTTACCACTCGAGCCAAAACTCTTGTCCTTATTGAAAACAATGAAAGCACTCCTTGCTTCTATTTGATAGTCAGAAATGATTTTATCCACCTCTGCAACGCTGTTTAAAACGTGAATTCGTGGAGGAAGTTCCTCCGCATCCGAGGGATTCATCTATAGCAAATTTCACTACAAAACAGGGACCGCGGAGGGGGAGGGGCTGGTAGGGCCGCGGCCCCACCACTTTTTTGCGCCCCCGCCCCCACTTTTTGCGCTAAAAAGAAAAAAAATTAAAATAAAAAAAAGACTTGAAACAAGTTTTTTTCCGTCTATATTCCGCTGTATTCTCTGTATTTTCTTTAATTTCAAACGCGAGGCATTTTGTGGGGCTCTTGTGCTTTTCGCGGTAATTGTGCCCTTGGGCCGACTTGCCCCTTGATCAAACGCCATGCCTTGGCCACCCCTTCGCTTCCTTCGGCAGCGTGTTTTGTACTTCCAGCTCCGGGAGAGTTTTTTTAATCAGTTTTATCAGACGAAATGAAGAAAATTACTAGCTTTTTCAAGCCAAACGAAGGTGAGTAGTTGTTTTGAGTTGATAAAAGTTTTATATTTTGTCTTTCGAATCAATGAAATATTCGATGGCAAGAAGAGTTACATTACTTGAACAGTGAACGGCCATAGTTAGAAATTTTTCAGATCACTTCAGTGTAGTATTTTCTATACTAAAATTGTAATCGCGTCTTTTCTTGCATTGAATCTGAACTGACCGTGTATAAAGAGCAACAAATACTGGATAAAGTATGCAAAGTCACGCGACAGAAACAAATCAAATACTACGATTTTATTCCTTTTTTCGAATATCAATATGAAAAAATTATTTTCAATTGTCAGCCCTCCCACTTTTCACCTTGCTCCGCGGTCCCTGCAAAACATGTATATCCAGCGTTTCTAACTCTGCGATTTTGAGTTTCCCACGCGAGCCCCTGCTAAGTCATTTACATTCCACTCGCGATATTAAAATCGGAAAGAGAGTCGGAGAGCAAGTCGGAGAGTCGTAGCCATTTGCCGGAAAATAATTTTATTCAGTTCCAGTTTCCGCGCGGATACCTGATTTTGGAGTATCCATTCTAGTCACAACCATCTCAAAAGTAGCGATTGCAATGGCCGCCAATAGTTTATAGATAGACTGCTTGCAGTCAGTTGTTGCAGTCCGCCATTTCTCTTAAAATCCGTCTAGTTCTTATCTCTCGATTATCTCAGCCAGCGCGATTGCAGACCACGACGTTATGTTACAATAAGGGATTAGGACCAGACGCGTGCTTGGGTTTCCTCGTGCAGTAACTTTGCAAAGAAAAATAAGAGACTGCTCGCCGTCTGAAAGTTAGAAGCATTTGTATGAGAGAAACAACTTTTGCCACCCAGTCACGTTTGCATGGTATTCCATACAAACCCTCGTAAATTCTAAAATTTTTAAACTGTTAAATCTTTTCCTTACGCATTTAAGGGCTCAAATTGCCTGTTATGAATTAAAAGATGATTTGAGCCCCGTAAAACTTGAAGGAAATATTTCATTACAGCTTTGAAAATGTCGAAATTTACAAGGATTCATATGGAACACCATGCAAGCAATGCAAGCATGACTGGATGGCAAAAGTTGTTTTTCTCATTGTGTGTTTACCAAAAGTTGATCAAGTGATCAAGTCATGCAAAGAGCCTGTTTCATTGGTCAACTTAATTAACATTCATACCTTGCTTTTTAAGTATAAATTTATAAGCAGAGCACCATCTATAGGCATTCAATGTTCATAAAAACCGGCCTTGTCATCATTTGGTTATTACTGATTTCTTAGACTGTTTCCAGGGAATACTCGAGCAATGAATCCGATCGTGGGTTCTCTTTTATATTTAAGCGAAGACAAGTTCATTTTTTATTGATTGTGACTTCAATGAAATAACTTGATTGTCAACAAACTGATTTATATATTTTGTTTATTTTTGTTCGTTCGTTTGTTTGTTTGTTTTTGCAATAGTTTTGCCCAAAGACAACTGGCACACCTACCCGCTTACTCTTACCATCTGAGCAATTTACATCAGTGCTGGAAAAAAATTCAGGTCAAACTCATACCCTTTTCCTACCATGATAGGTGTCAATATGAAAAATCCTAAATTATTAATCCTTCGTAGTTTGATGCAGATGCTAACACTGGAATTGCTGATATTCGAGTTTTAGAGCCCACACTTCTCGGAGCATATAAAAAGCAAACATGAACACGCGCGCGCGACTTTCGCGACACGCGTTAAGTTTCACGCTGGCCATTATGTTTCAAACCCTCGTTTTGATTATACCCAAAAGTTGAAAACTCATGTCCTTTCCAATCTCTCTTGTCTTAAGAGGGGAAGGAAAGGTGCAATATTAAGCCAAACTGTCTTTCCTTTAGCTGCTTGCACAAGTCGCCGATGTTCATAACCATTGTGGGGAACACTGAATTCCATATTTTCTGGACAAGATGGTTTAGAAGCCTTAGAATATTTGTCCAAATCTGAACTGACGTTCCAGTGAGTTTTGTCCATTTTTAAAACGCACGCAAAATAATGCTTTTCAGCGCAGCTGGTCACGTGCCATCTCTCGTCAGCCGAAAGAATGACGCAAGAGGAGTAAGTGATTGGTTGCCTCGGTTCACCCTCAGCCCAGGTAAATACAGCTGTTTTCATGAGTTCTGCATTGATTTGATCAGCGCTTGGAATAGCAACTCCACACAATAAATACTTCTTAAAATCCAAAATTGTTCCAGCCTTCTTTTGTCCGTTCCAAAATGGTCCGTAGTTAGTGCTATCGCTGTAAATTCTAATGATCTCGTCACTTTTTCCAGCTGCCGAGCAGTTGTTAAGCTGTGATGCGAAGCCTTTGACATTATAGCCTTGGGTCCAAAATTGGCTGTGAACATATTGTCCTGAACGATCATCTGGATCAATAAAAATCACCGTTTTCTTTAAGCGCCGCATTTCTCGCATGCTCGGCCATCTTCCTGAAAATTTAACTTTCAAATCACTTGGTGTCAGCACCTTATTTCCAAAATAGTCTCTAATTAACTGGTTTATTGTCGATTTATCGTGGGGGTTTGTGTGATCATCGAAGTAAATTTGAATTATTTCATTTCTGTTCCTTGGCTTCTGAGTCCATTCCGATATTTCACTCATTCCCTCTGTTAACTCCTTGTCCCATGGCGAGCAGCCTATTTTAAAATCCCCGTTGCCATGGCTCATACGAATCTTACCAAAACAATTCCACAGGTCAATTTCAAGATGGCGCACACCCATGTTGAGCTGGTCAGTAAAGCTGAATTCCTGATTGGCTACTGAGATGCAGACTTGGTCATCTTTTACCGGCCATTGGCAATCGTCCAAATCACCATAACCGCTTGCTCTATTGTTAAAAGCATTATGAGCCCCCAGAAATTGCACACGATTAACAGGGATGTCGATTTGAAGTTCTCTTTGAGTCTTCAAGGCGTATTGAAGCCAAGATGAAATCCTAGCGGTACCTTGAAGGCAAATTCCATGAAATCCGCACTTAGAGCAGTTCGCACCTTTACTAAGCTGATCGCACTGAGCTGTATTTCCATTTCGATGACGCAGAGATCGCTTGTTTTTTCCATCCTGTGATCGAAGGTGAAACTTCATGCCACCAGTGCGGCTTTTACGGACGTAGACGCTAAGATATCTATCCTTCAAAGGTCCCTGTTCAATCTGATACAAAACATGTAGCTTGTAAAGCACTAAAGAAGGCGACCGGGTATTTTTCGCGTAGTCTAGAATTCTTCTAAGTTTTATAATCTTAATGCCACCACTGTAACGTTGAATTCCAAACTCCGCGGCCTCGTTTAAAATGAGGGCTTCCTGCTGCGACAGGTGTTGCTTGTTCAGTTTGTTGAGCACTTTCTCCAGTGCTAGATCCTTCTTCTGGACTGGATCTCGTCGATTTAAGCAAGTTGAAGTCGTTATCCGTATTGTAGAAAAGAAGAAAAACGATATAGCAATGTTGAAGAAGGAGACCAGACCTCTGAGGTCTAAAATACGGTCAAAATTCATTTTTGATTTCTGAAAATGCAACTATAAACTCAGCCTTTTTTTATAGCAGGTGGTAAAAGTTACCTGACCCCACGAAAGCAAGGGTGACATTCGTTTACAGGTACTAAACAGTTATTTTAAGTGCAATGGTTTTCAAGCCCATCAGACTTCTTCGTAATATCAAGTGCCCATAAATTTGCAAAGCTGTTCAAATTAGTACGTAAAAATAAACTTTGCAAGACATACACACGACACCGATAGGACCCAAACAGAGCGGGGTCGTAGCCGTTTTATTTCTCTGAAATTGATTTGGCATACTTAATATCTATAAATCATTTTAAAATATCAATGCAAAATTAAAAGAAGTAGACGCGATTTTGTTTGAAATGTAGGGTCCACTTAAGCACTAATTTTGCAAAAATTTTACCATCAGTAAGATCGGGTTCAGTTCCGCGTTACTGCCGAATGATAGCTGTAGTTATTCATAAAGTTCCGTAGCCATCATGTTATCATAGGTCAATAGACCTTTTTTTAATAACAAAGCCACCTTAACTGAGGTCAGAAGCGCCTATTTTTTTCTGCCGCTCTGCGGTAAAAGCCTGCATGGACTTTTACAAACGCAGTCATCGATAAATCCCGTTGACTCGCCTTGCCCTTGATTTCTATTGTCATTTCAACTGTAAATATATCCGAAATAAGCGTTAGCATTTCAAAAATTTTTTTTTTCCTCCAAAGCGCTTGTGTTCCAAAGAAACGACGGGCTCTGGCGACGAGAAGTCCGCGATCTATGACGTGCCTCCGTTTCCGGGACTTGATCCAATCAAAAATCGAGTGTCTTTCAGCTAAATGTTCGTGTCCAGGCTTCTCGCTGGTTACGTTTACGTTACGTTCGCCTTACGTCGAACGCAATGACAAATAGGTCATTCCTTTACTTTAAAAAAGCTTATTGAAAGAAATGAGTGCTTTGGACAGGGAATACGTCTCAACACAGAAGCTATCAGGGAATTTCTCTAATCGTCCATCCTTCCGCTAGACTACTTCTGGGCTGCCGGGTTTCAAGAGAATCAAATCTACCTAGGAGGAGGGGGAACGGGTTGGGAAGCGGCGAGAAAAAATATAAATAATATTTTATCAGAAACACTTGTGAAGACGCTGCAAACTGTTTACTATCCATGTGGTCAAGAATTGAGGGGAGAATTCTGGATAATGTGAAACCCTCCATGACTTTCGCGATCTAACATACCAACGAACTCTCTGGTCTTAAAAATCGTTCTCGATACTTGCTGTTGGCTTCTGCCGGGTGGGAAGACAGGCAGTTTACAATCCTGCATTCGCCGCTTTAGAAACGAGAAGAGAACTGGAGCCGAAATATGTCCCGCAATTGTTTCTGGGATAGCTACTGGGGACGCACCGGTCAGCTATTGGTCAATTTTTCCCTTACCCCGGTAACAGTCCCAGAAGTCTTTGCAAGGGTTAACTCGATCCAGTTTCCTTCCCGTGTCTAAAGTGTCGAATTCGACAAAGGTGGGGATAGACAAACGCCACCAACTGTAACATCTAAAGTGAGGCATTCGGGGCGGTGGGATCGGGAGACTAAAAAAAATCGTGATTAGCTTTAGCTGGTGTTCCCACGAATTAATAACAGAGTTCTATGAAGCCTCTCCTTAAACGAGCAAGGCTGCCGTCATTTTGAAGCAAAAGATCTGCAAGATGTTCCTATCTCCGTACAATTTTTTCAAAAAAAAAAATTAACGAACAATGTAACAGAATTATTTAACTTTAAAACACCGTTATTTGTGGGAAACATCATTATGGAATTTGGTCAATACTATGGATCATCTTGGCTGAAAAAATCAAGAAATCAAGTGGTCATAACATCTTCAGGATCATTTATAAGAAAAGTTGAGTTAAGCAGTATTTTAGAGAGCACTATAAGCCAATCATAATTTTTGATTTCTTCCACGATTGTAAATAGCTTTTGAAAAGTGAATTACATCCTTTCATTTATTATGTGTTGTCTATCGTATTTTTAAAATTAAATTTTATTTTTGTCAATATAATAACAACAACAACAACAACAACAACAACAAAAATAATACTAATAATAGCCGAATTTTCGAAAACATTCCTCGAAAAGGCTCAGACTGTTTGCATAGAAATCTGGCGATAACCAACCAGGCCTGAAGAGAGTCACCTCATGGCTAAGAGCTGAATTTCTATCACCCAATCTTGCTTTAACACTTGGTGGTGACAAGAGAAACTTATCACATCACAATCTATCTATTTATAGTGTCTCCAATTACCTTTGATCTTAAACAGAAGACACTCAGGCTCATTCGCTTCTAACCCAAGCTATCAGCTTTAACCCGCTTGCAAGGGTAACTCTCGCACAGGCTACCCTCCCTTCTTTCAAACAGGCTCTTAGATCCCGCGAAAATTAGCAGCAATAAGGTAAATTTAGATCTTCACTATTTTATGGTACTTTTCTGTATAATTTTAAACAACACTCTGATGCCATCTGACTAGTGTACAAGAGTCCCTTTATGTTTCTAAACGCAAAAAAACGTATATCTTTACGATCCGTGTCTTCACGAGAATGATGTGGCGATTAACACAAACGGGTTTTTGTCGTAAACGATCTGCAGAGTGAACAAGCAGGTAAACGGAAGAATAGTGGAAGCCGCGGACAAAAACGCTTGTACACGGATTTATGTGGACATGGGCTAAAGCAATGTAGGTACAAGTCCAGGATGGTCCAGCTTCTTTACGCCCGTTGCTCCTTGCTTCTGCTAATAAATTATTATCTCCTCCTGCATAGTTACTAGCTTCATGGGTCCAGGGCGATCCAACTTTTCCACGCCCATTGCTTCTTCCTTCTGCTGATAAATTAGTACCCCCTCCTGCATAGTTACCACCTTTATGTCTACCTCTGTCTTCTTCTTCCGCATTTTTTCTCTTTTCACTTTTAAAATTGCACGAGCGGAGTAAATCACAAACACAACAACAACAACTCCCGAGGCGGAACCACCAGTGATGATAAGAATCATCTTAAGATCGTCTACGGAAAAAATCACACAAAACAAGGGTATACTTAAACAAGATGAATCACTTTCATAGCGGTGACTCAACTAATGCGAGGAACTGTCCAAAAGACATTCAGGATAACAACGTCACCTTGAGACGCAAAGCCACCGATTCAACGACAGTAGTAATGTGGAAAAGTTGATTTGCACACACCATAAGGTGCGCGTTCATGACAACACAGTCTCCAAACTGTAAAGAAATCCATTTGCTTCACTGAATTTTTTCTGAATACTACGCGCGAAATGATTGGTCGTTACTCATGATCTGTCTGAGCAAATACACACGAATGACTTCACAGAAAAATTGTTTTCTCTGCTTTCTCGAAAGTAGCGTACAGTTTAAAAGATGTTTGCATACTCCCCGGGGGGTACTGCCATATATGGGCTATATAGGTATGTGCCGCTGTGAAGGGTATGCCGGTTTTTAAGCAGTTTACTCTAGGATAGGGTATATAAATCAGAGCGTTTGGGTCTAGAATAGGGAATCATTTTTCAAGACTGATCAGCTGGTTGAAGATTTTATATATCTAGACTAGGGATTGTGGTATAAGGTTTTGTTTTGACTAGACTGTGCTAGTGACCTCAGTTGTTTCTGGAAAACAGCTACTCTAGGATAGGAGGGATTTGGGGAGTTTACTCTAGTATAGGATAGCAAAATTCAGCTGAATTAGCTCTGGTATAGGTCAAGGGTTTTAGGGTCCAAGCGGCACATCCCCCGGGCATTACTCATTATTTTTACTGAATTAAGCAAGCAGAGGCTGCCACGAAATTTGCTCTTGGCGACGTCAAAACATCCGTCGACCAGCTGCAACAAATCGAGTTCTACTTTTCTGTTCATTGTATGAAGCAAAGAAAAACAAAATACGATTTGTTCGTTCAGTCACAGATCAGAGAAAATGGCGTCAAAATGAGGTAAGAACATCAATGGCACAGGCCGATCACCACACTTTGACGTCATTTGCTATCTTTCAGTGAACAGTCGCAGGACAAGATAGAATCTTTTACTTGAATGGAAACCTTTTGGGCTTTGCTACACATTTAAGAAGGTAATGCCGCTTCTTTAGTGCTAAGCAAATATCCTCTGCGTACCCATAACTTAGTTGCCGCTGCTAAGGAGTCTATAGCCTGCGAACAGCAGACGCATTTCCGGTCGTCGCTTCTCTCCCTCCGAAAAGAGAAGCGACGACCGGCAATGCGTCTGCTGTTCGTGGGCTAAGGCTAAGTTAAAAAAAAATGGTAATTGGCTGTGTTTTAAAACATTTTTTCCCTTGACCTTACTGTAGTATCGAATAGAAAACGACAAGAAGTTTGGCCTACCAGTTTTTGAAGATGGCTGTGTTGTTGTAGCCGGCAAAGTGTGGCTTGAATATGTTGCAGGTTTAACCTTCATAGAAATCGTTGGAACATGTGGGTTCTTTCATAAGGGATCCTTCTCTGTTCCGTACAGAATTAGCGACCAGCTGTAAAGAATACCTTAAACAGACAATTTAAAACAAGAAGGTAACCAGAAAAATATTAAATGAAGTCACTGGGAGAAATCCTTAGTTATAAACAAGAGTTTCATTATCCATATGAATTTAGATAGTTGGTTTTAACACAAGCGAAATTCTCTTAAAGGAGCCTCTTGATAATGAAGAAAACACCTAAGAATACTGTCTGTACAATTCTGGCCAAGTTACTGACAGCAGCGTCGAAGTAACTAGTAAACATGTTTCTCCACTCCACTGCGGTTTGTTCACACCTTCCATCCGAGTTTCAGAACCTCTGGATTATTCAAGCCAAAATTCAACTTCCCCAGAAATTTCGAAATATCGAGATTCCAACTCGTTATATAATCTAGTTAACTGAGGTAGCCGCCGCTCGGTTAGTAGCCCGCCTAGCAGTCGTTTTCGTTTTCATTATGCGCCATGCCGCACCAAGCGAGGGAAGCGGGGAAGAGCCGCCAGTGCTCCTTTCACCTCACACACTGGCAGTGCGTCTTCCGTGCCTCTCTTGCTTGGGTAAAAGGAAACGGAAATGATTGGTACGCAGTCTATCCAGTTAATTGACCCCAGGCTTTTGAATGAGCGGGAGTCTCGGATACAATTCCCAGCCAGACCACAACCAGGGACTTTCAAAAACCCTGTTTTAAGATCATGTATCACTTACACTTTGTAAAATAGTCTATTTATTGGGGGGCAACGTTGAGCCGTTGGCCTTGACACCTTTATCTTGTCTTCAATAGAACCCAGGCAGTCAGTATGGAAAGGCATTATCAAATCCCATAACCATTCAAAGTGGCGTGTTTCAGGGGAGTGGGGCTGGTATTATTTACACTATACATTGATGATTGACTATCTTGCGTTCTATTTCAGTTCTCCAGTGCAATGGGGTCTACAATGATGTATGCTGACGACAAAGTGATCTACTTTACTTCAAAAAAATATGTCCAAACTTAAGTTGACGTTGAATTTGGAACTAGTTATTCTCTCAAAGTAGCTTGAACTTATCAAGCTTATAGGCAACGTAAAGAAGACTAAATGAATGGTTTTCGGTCGGCGGCAGGGTCTTGCCTCGCAGAACAGTAACACTTTCGATCCAAATGTCCATGGTCAATCTATTAAGAGCACGAATGCTTTTAAATATCTAGGCGTTATATCGGATATAGTTTATTCCTTTACCACGGCGGAGCTACTGATCTACCAATGAAATCGTTACCAGTTTGGGTTGACAGCCAAATCTTGATGTAGAGTTTCTACTATTTTTCTTTTATCTGTTCAATAACATTATTGTCAGTCTTTCTTTCTTTGTAGTTTTTAAAGGGGCTACGTCACCCGTGGCGCATGCGCTAGCCAGTGAAAAGACCCTGAAAACAAACTTGAAAAAGACGGCCCGTCTTTTTCAAGTTCTGTTGGAGATTTCGGAAGGCTGTTTTTAGCTGTTGAAATCTCAGCCATCGTTCGATAGTTAGCGAAGTTTTGAACTAAGAATCGTTCTATGGTGATTACAGAAGAATATTTTTGCATTATTTTGAAATTTTTCGTCCTTGGATTTTTTTTACGTGGATTTACAATATCCTCTTACGATTGTCTTACCAGAGGCCGTTGAATTAGCAGAGAATTAACGACGGCTACTCCACGATGAGTGATGGAATCTTAAATGGAATCTTCCTTATAGTTCACAGAAACCTTCTGTTGAGTCATTTTAGAGGCTGCTGGCTCTTGAATTTTTTTTTGCGTGTGTGTGTTCAAAGTATGTTGACATGAAGCGGCTATCGACGCGCTTCCAGGCGGATGTTTCTATTAAACGATTACTACAGCGTGGCCATGAGTTTTGAGACGAAACTAATCTTCTGGCGAAGGAAATGTTATACATTTCGGCTAGATTCCTTCTTTTATTTATCTTCATTCACGACAACGATAAAAAACGACCGTTTACTCGTCCAGCTTGTTCTCAACGGACTTAGATAGCAACGGACCAGTACGAGTTAGATTCTGTGGTGGTCATGTTTATGAACTGTTTGTGTTTGAACATATTTTGGAAAATAGCAGAGTTTATTTTCCCTTGTTATTCACGCACTGCTTACAATGGAGCAGAATACCAATAATACTTGGTTCTGTTTTTCTCGACGTCGCAGTGATTCAGCACGATCGAACAAATTTGCGCAATCAATGTGTGTTTCGCTTCAACACGGAGGCATCTTGTCCTGTCAGCATGCGATCTAAATTACAAAGATCAGTAGCGAGAGACAAGTCTAGTAAAGTAAATTGAAACAGTCCTGGTCTTTACCTTTGGTCTAAAGTTTTGTAGGTCGTTTCTTAAATAAGACTGATTTATTTTGTTGACTACGACAATATGTTGCTGAATTTTTGTTTGCGCTATATTTTTACAGGACCTGAACAATCGATGGCAATCGATAACAATCGATGACAATCGATATCAATTAATCGATTGATATTGATAATCGATGGACAATCGATCACAAAAATTTTTGTGATTATCGATTATTATCGATTATCAATATCAATCGATAATCGATGGCAATCGATGACAATTGATATCAATTACTCGATTGATATTGATAATCGAAGGACGATCGATGAGGAAAATTTTTGTGATCATTCATTATCATCGATTATTAATATCAATCGATGGGAATCTATCAATTAACATAATAGATTGTTATCAAATATGCAATATCAATCGATAACCCCTCACCAGTCAAACATTTCCATTGTCAATTTCATAGAGTACTAATAAAGTTACACATTTTGATATCATTGCTTTTAATTTGAGTATAAAAACTAGCGAGTAGCAATGCGTAAACTTGTTTATTCGCCCACACGTTTCGCGCGAATTTAAAATTCATAGAAACGTACTACGGATTTGTGTGTAAGAAAAACGAACCCCACTGTTATGCTACCACGAAAGGACCAGGCAGGGGCGGCACAAGCCATCTAACCGATTTCGATGAAACTTGGCCAATTTGAAGGGGTCTGCCCAAAACTACTTCACGCTAAGTTTAAGGAAATTTGGTCGAAACCGGGGGGAGTTGACCACCCCCCTTGTTTTTTTTTAAAAAATGACCAAAAAACACCTAAAAATTGGTCAAAAGTATAAAGCTCTACTGCTAAAAGAGTTCCACCAAATCTTTTCGTATTTTCAGTGAATGTTATCCTACCCAAAGACAATTTATTGTAACTGTTTCGTTCTTCTACGACAAGTTCCTATGACACAAGTCATCTCAGCCAAGACCCCCCCTCTCACCTAATAGTGAAAATTGTTGAAATATCCAAAGTTTAGGCCAAAACATCTCCAATGCCGGAGCATGCTTCAAAAAACGGAGCATACCGTCTAGAAGGCGGGACTTCATACTAACATTATCTGCAAAAAAATCTTTGGGCACTCATTTAATTATTCCACAGGAAGACTGCAAACACGTCGCCCACCACAGGGTACCCGCGTCAATTTTTTTCCATTTTAACGCGCTAATTCGGTAATTATGGCACAGCAACAGACAAATAATGCCACAAAATGGTTGCACACCATACACTTTGATGAAATAGAACCATTTCTATCTAATCGCTAGAATAAAAAAACTTGGCCCACCAGAGGATACCCACGTCATTTTTTTTTTCATCATTCCCTTTCTAATTCGGTAATAAAGACATAGCAGCAGGTATAAAATGCAGCAAAATGGTTACACACTATAAACTTTAATGAAATTGAACCATTTGAAAAGCTCTTGTTTGTCTTAAGCCATGAAAATGACAATCGACGGCTTAATGATGACCTCTATTATTGTATAAGGGAACTTCGTGACGGAACTTACTCATCGCTTTAAGTCAAACACGAGAGTCACAGAACCCTATCAAAATGCTTACATTGTCTGTATTTGAACGTTAGAATGATCGTATAATGAAACTGACTTTTGTTTATCTAATAAAGGAATAATGCATTTGCTTGAAACTTGCACGCCACATTGTATCTTGATGCAGAAAACTTTATCAGAAAGACCTCGCTATACTGAAAACAAAATAAACTGCGTGTTTTTGTGACTTGTGCCCTAAAGAACTTTCCTTTGTAAGAACTATCAAAGACAAAAGTCAAAATAGATATAATCAAACAGACAAACACTCTTATCGAAAGTAAAGTTACAGTTCTAGCTCCCTCCTGATTTGAAACCGTGATCTGATAATGGGAACTTCAGCCACATATGGGTCTTTCTCCTCATCTTCGCTTTCTCCTCCCTCGGGTACCGGTTCTGTTGGCGCTGGCCTCGCCTCCTCTCTTTTATGAAGACCCCCACTCCTGTTTAATGAGGCCATTCTTCTGAAATGTCCGGAGATCTGGGTAGATGTCAGCCACTTGTCTTTGGCAAATACCTTCGTTCCCTCAGCGGTTCGCACGGACCTCATTCGTGCTGCTACATCCTCAGCTGCTGCTTTATTCCCTGTGTCCTCTCCTTGAAGGAAGACTTCACGCAAAAATTGGCGCACTTTAGTGGTGAAATGAACGGACTTCTTGGTCTTTTTTAATGCCCAGCCCATGTCAGCTGTTGGCAGCGGGTCTTCCGACTGGCTATGGGAAACTGAGGCGGATGCAGATGTGGGCGGCTGAGCTGTTCTCACGTAGCTACCAGAAATTGACTTGCAGGTCTCTGCCCCCTTTTTCGTTATCACGTCGTACGTGGACTCTCTCTCTAACGCGAGAAGGTGGTTCCGGGCATCAACGTGACGCTGAAGGCTGCTGTGACTTTGGTAAACTTTTATGCAACCCTCCTCTGGGCAGCCAAAGGCCACACGCTCTTCTTCTTCAAGCTGAATCCGTTCTACGGCTATAGGGTCCGTTGGAGGTGCTGCGGGCTGCTGTTCTTGCGTGCTGGAAGATGCACGGAAGACACCAGTCAGTATGTCAGGACTATTGAATGCCTGGAGAAATTGTAAGTCTGTCGGGCCTTGAGGGTTACCGTGACGCGCTAGCGACGACGCGGAAAAGACCTTTCCGGGGGTCCGACATTGTAGGCCCGCCAAGCGATCATCTCTCCACTTTCAGTGAACACGAAGTTGTTCAAAGACTTAATGCCACTCAGCGAGTGCTTGGTCATGTTTTGGGACCTTTCGTCAACCTTGCACATCACTGAGTAGCGGCCTTTGACGCCCCCGTGCGAGTCAATAGCAGCTTTCATGTCACTTGCTGTCTTGACGTCATTGCCTTCATTAATGTAGCGCCTAATGTGGCTCTTCAAGGCGGCGGCTCGGCAGTCACATACGTCTTTCCCAGCTTGGGCCTCACTGAAGTCATAACGAGCTATGCGGACACCAACTCGCTGTCCAAGGCTTGGAAGACTGAGAAGAAGAAATGCGCAGTGATAACAGCTTGCGTTGTCAGATCTCAGGAAAGTTTCATTCAGTCTAGATTTCTGTCGCTTCATGGTGGTTAGTGAATCTTCGATGATGGAGGCAACGCTGAACCAGTTTTGATTGCATTCATCAAATAAGTGGATATATGTAAGTGTCTGAAAATCATAATAGTAAAGCATTTTTTACCATGAATAGTGCGCCAAGGGACCTGGTCACAGTCAAGGGCTAATGGAGTATTAACCTGCGCATTTTGACTTGAAACAGAGATAACACCCGGGAAGGTCTGCTTTTTTCGAGAATGTTTATGGACTTTTATTTGGATTAAAAATGTATTCCGTCCCATGATCTTTTGCGCGCGCTTACGTGCGTCGCCAACGTTTTATCTTTATATAAGAGCCGAAAGCAATGAAATGTTGAAATTCACTATTAGGAATTTAAGCTTTCGCGTCTTTTCTCGGCCTGGAATTCTTATCAGTTATCCAATTTTGCAATCGGTTAGCGCAACAAAGACCGCGCTCACGAGAAACTAGTTTATAGTGGTCAGTGAGCGATAAAGACAGAAGAGAAGGAACGTGATTTCTACCTCAATTGTTCCATCTTCTGCTTTAGTGATGGCCACCGAGAGATGCCAGGACTTCCCCTTCTTTCGAAACCAGTCGCACTGCGTTTCGTTAAAGCTGGTGGGAATAAACTTCATCGCCCAGTCCATTATTAGCAGCACCTGTGATGGTTTCAGGCTCTTGGCCGCATCCTGGTGAACTGAACGGAGAACGTGCGACTTCCAATCTTCTATGCTCGGCGCAGCGCAGCTCAAATCATGCTTTAACTCCTCTCGTTTATTAGGACTAAAAAGGGAAAGAGTAGAGCTTGTCAACATCACGGCGCGATAGCGTCAGAAATTTTTCTTTGGAGCCGTTTTATCAAAAAGTAATAATGCCTCTCTCACTTTTTTCGTAAATTGCGTTTCATTTAAAACATATGTTCATTAGGTTTAGAACCACCCAAAGCAATTTAAAATTTCTAAACTCATATAAAGCGCCCTGGGGATTAGGTTGTTAGTTGACAATAAATGCTAAACTCTGCTTTTCTGTCACAAAGATGTTCTTACCTTAGATGTACTTCACCTGAATCCAACGCTAGTTGCAGATCTGAGACAGCATTCTTCAGGTCTTCGCACCGGTCACAGGTGATGGTATGCTGATGTTGGCACTGACCGTTGTACTCTTTCTCTGTCCTACTGAGGGCGAAAACTCTGCAGTGATCTGCGCACGGGGATTCGCTGGCTGTGTGGATCTTGAAATCCGTCTTCAGATACTGCCGACCTACTTTGAGTCGTATTAGAATGTTATCGGCCATTGTGCTATCCAGTCCTGTGATAGAAAAAATACACACAATAATAAATATTGATACTCCGTCAGCTTATTAAAAGTTGTGACAACTCGTGCACCTACAGTAATAATGGAAGGTGTTTGTATCTCACCGGCTTGTTTGAGTTGATGAGTGATGTCTTCAAGAGTGGCGAGCGCCTGTACCCCATCTGTCTGAGTGCTATCAAGACCGGCTAACGATTTCTTTAGTGAAGCCCCACAAACCTGAAGAGAAACAAAAATGCTTTGGTTTCAAACTAATTCCTAAATGCAAACCATTACTACTACTACACCACTACTACAACTACAATTAACCCTGATCAAAATTCGTCCTTTACGAACGTTTTATAATCCGTACCTTGATTATATTGAAGAGCGTGGAGCGTCCGAGAGGCTCAAAATTAGACTCTACACAAAAGTTCAGGTACACGCGCACTAGGTGGGAGGATATAACTGTGCGCACCATGTTCGGGATTTCTAAGCTCTCTCCGCTCTCCAGTTTAAGAGTTCTGGTGCCATATGCCACATCTTGAAGAACTGATGGACTGGACAAGAAGTCAAGAAAGTGGTCAACTTTCACAGCATCCAAACGGCATCTGATGATCCTTGGTGGGTCAATGGGTTGCCCGGGCTTAGTTTGGAAAGCGTGCTTCCTTGCCTCGTCGATTCTCCATTTTGAGAGACCCGGAATCAAAGCCAATAGCTCGCTCTTCGAGTAGTCGTTCACGAAAAGCGACAGCATCTGCTGTCTCGTGTACCAATAGGCGGCTTCCTCATACAGAATCACCAGTCTGGCAACCAGCGTGTATTCGACTATACCCTCGGCCGCTTGTAAACGAATCCGCCGTTGCATGACTTGGTGGTAGAGCCAGGAGGCGTTGCCAGGGGCAATGGATTCAAGCACGCCTTCGATAGCCTGCTCCGCTTTTTTCCGGTAGTAGCGCTGGGTTCTGGATGTCATAGTAAGAACGTCACATTGGCACTGTGACCTCACCGGGCTGACCCTTCCTTCAGTAGCCATTCTGAGGAAATTATTAAGGTAGTAAAGGCGGTGCTGTATTTGAGGGGTGGGCTGCCATTCTGCCGACGTCTCTGCTGCGCCAAGAGACTCCTGGGATCCAGACGACGTCCGCGACAAAGCCTCTGAATGGCGGTCGCTGGGGTCTGAGTCGCGATCGCTATGCTGGAAAAGAAAAAAGCTGTATCTAGGAAATATCTGATTATTCCATCAGTTTGGCATTATTACCGTATAGTCAGGGTGCACAAGTTTTACATTAAAGAATTCCTGTTGGCCGGTATGCTTTGCGCCCGTTGGCTTTGTTTATGAACGCTATATGAATCTGCTCAAACTTCTCTAAGATTAATAACAGGAGTAGAATGAGCTTTGAATAGTAATTGTTACGAGTTATTGATTATTATATTTTATTAAATTTCGCGCTCTATGCTTCAAATGAAGTTCGATAAATAAGAGTGAGCAACATTCCAAACCACGACCGCAAAGCATACTCGAAGACAGGCATTCTTTGAGAGGGGACAATTTTATGACTCAACCATACAGTGACTCTCAGTATAACAACCAATTTTAACGAATTCCGATTTTATTCAAAGTCTATGCAAATTAGTGTGAGAACCAACATTATGCCCAATACATCAAGTAACAACGACCCCTCTCCCTCCTTTCCTGATTTGTTCTAAAGATCAGTAGTTTATGACAACAATTACAAAGCAAGTGACGCAAACGTCCCGCCCCTTTGAAATCAGTAAACTCATTCACACATTGCCGAAGAAGAACTTACCTCACTAATGAGATCTTCTTGGAATCTTACGTTAAGGACAGGGGCAGCAGACAATTGTTCCGATTCTTCTGTAGCAGGCGGTAGTAACTGTGGTGGCTCTACTATTTCCTCTGCGGACTCCGTAGAACATGAAGGTTCGTGAATCTGAGGCTCTGGGTGAGACGTGGAAGCCAGTCCGGAATCTTGTACTTCGGAATCCGCGTCAGTAGAACCTACAGTTCTTAGATGGTCACCACGGCATTGTCTACAAACCCCTGCGTACAAGAATAAACCTAAAATGAGTTTTGGTAGCATTATGGTTTGTTAGTTTGTGGTAACAGGCTGGATAGAACAAACTGTTTGGAACTTTTCCCAAGCAATAAACGGCTTGCCTGCATCCATTAAGGCATTCTAATATTTCCTAGAGGGAGGGACTTTACCAAGCTAGATTCTAAATAGGTTTGTGCCGCCATTCCTAGTCAAAAGAGGGCCCCAGAGGGCCCCGTCTTCAAAAAAAACATATATCTGTGGAAACAGAAACCTCTTCTTCTGAAATTGGGGTTGTAAATTTGACCCTGTTGGAAGTATTAGTGATTAGTGCTGTAGATAATACTAGAAGTCCGTGCGATGTGGTAGGCCAGCGTAGGCCACCACTAAATGTATAATTAGCGGCAGTTCCAGTGCCGATTTTAAACAAAAATCTGATAATTTTTCAGTGAGGCGCTCATTTTCACGCCCCGTTCTAGAACACTCATTCTTAATTGACACCGGGCTCTATATTAAAAGGCCTGGCCTTGAGGTTTCGCAAAAAAAAAAATCTGTATAGTCACTGTAGCTTTTGAGAGAATTGCCCTATCCCCCGCCCCTCCTGGGGAAAAATGATCGATTAGAAGCAGGAACCTATAACTATGGGCTACCGTTAGAACGTAACTAGCTAAGATACAAAAAGGAAAACAACGGAAGAGGAAATTGACCTGGTAAATTTCAAAATAGATTAAAACTCTTGTAGATCAAAATTCACCACACAATCGCTTATTTGTTTGTTTGTTTGTTATTCTTTTGCGAAATAAATATCATACCCTATAACTCATAATTAATTTCTTACAAGATCTTCCATCCTTCCCTCCACCCCCGCCACAAAAAAAAGAAAGAAAAAAAACACTCCTTTCCCACTTGTGTATATATTAATAAAACAATTGACTAAACTTGTGTTTTAGTCAATCATTTGCCCCATGTAAGGGAATCCGGATTCCGGAATCCTAGAAAATTTTGCTAGTGGAATCCGGAATCCCACTAATGATTGAAAAAGAACCTAAGTTCCACTGACAAATACTGGAATACAGTGATTGGTATCCTGTCTTGATTCCCTTACATGAGGCGAAATCATCAAGAAATCAAAGCATGTATAAGTACCGTATATACCTTCAGTGATCATGCATACCTGAGCCTACGGGAACCAAAACGTCCCACGTTTCCTTTATCTCTTTCGACATTTTCAAGTTCACCCCTCTGGATACTTTACCGTTACAGCGACCATGAAGCGGATGCTGGCATTTTCTTGAAGGACAATACTTTGCTCCAAGTAAAACGCGATGCTTTTGGCAAATAACCATATCCTTACCCTCCTTGTCAAACAAACCGACACGAGCAAGTATCAGCGCTCTCTCAGAGGCTACACATGATTTTGTTGTTTGCAATTCTCTCAAGTGCGCCTTTACATCACTGACGCAAGAATTCAAAGGAAAAAACTGTGTACGATGGGGGTATCTAGTTGATACGTCACACTCACTGGTACAGTGCACGGCAAAAGAGCACGAGAACTGCGACATCGTTTTTAACGAGAGACCTTTTCACCTCTACATCCTATACCTCTAACCGATCGGCGCATGTGAGGAACACTTTGAAATATCCATGCGCGTGCACGCTTTTTCCTATCAACGGTCTATTTATAGAAAGCGTGTGAATCTCAACACTGGTAGGTCTATTACATATCCTAAGCCCGAATTCAACATTTACGATCGCCAAACCTTTATACATGTAAAAACTCCGTTTTTAAAGAAGAAAACAAAATAACTCACTTCGTTCGCGTCAATTTGTATTTTTAAAGCGAAAGTTTGTTCTGTTTGTAGTTATTATGGAAAATCGAATCAAGCTATCAAATTACAAAGATGTATGCGCTTGCCAGGAAGTAATTTCCGGGGATTAGAAAAAAAGAAGCGTTTGGCTGTAAAAAGCCAAACGCTTTTCTCCTTTTTTTCTCCTTTTCAGGAGTATTAGGCAACCGACTTGAGTCGCAAGCAAATCAATTTATTTTCAGAAAAGGGAATTCTTTTGTATAACGTTTTCTGTATCAAGATGCAATGTGGCGTGCAAGTTTCAAGCAATTTGTACTTGTACTGGATGTTACTAAAACGGGGAACGGGGAGCGGGGAGCGGGGAACGGGGAACGGAAGTCTGGGAACGAGTTGTCAGCGGAAACCTCCATATCCAATATGGCCGGTAAGGATCAAGAACCCGGTAAGATCGATGATAGAGAAGCGTCGAAACAACACTTAAGGTCGCTATTTTACTAATGAACTATATGCTCATGAGGTGCTTGAAATAATACAGAGGTAATAATGTCATGACATTTTTCACCTTTTTGCGTTTTACTAAACAAGAAAATATGCTCCAACAGCAGTTGAAAGAAGCTACAGTCGGGACAAAAACTCTCAAAGCACAGCCATATTTGGAACTCAAGCGAATCTATACAGCAGATACTGGGTCTAACTCTCAAAGCAATGAACTACTTTTGCTTGACGCTTTTCGTAGGGTTTTGGCTTAAATACATGCTCAAAGATAACGTAGATCGAAGCAGCCAGGTGTATTTCCTCGACAGTAATAGTGTAGCAGTGGAGCTCCTTCCTAGCTGTAGCGTTTTTTCAAGCCCAAATTAAAACATGTTGGCGATGAGATAAAACTGTAAGTCTAATAATATTACATTTACAAACCTATGATGAGAAGTAAGTGCAATTGTATTATTGGAAAAGATAAGATGGATCAGATTATTTAATACATCAATAAAAGGCAACTTTAAACATATTAACGGGCAATGTGCCAGGGACATCAATCATACCTTGGTCTTAAAGATGTCAGTTGTTTCAAAGCAAATGGCTATGCTGTGGTTTTATTTTATTATAACCTAGGTTTAAATTTTGCTTCCCTTTGTTTGGGGGTATGGTAGTATGAATTTTATGATTATGAGTTCAAAACAAAGAGAATAAAATTCAAACTTAGGATAAAAGTGAACCACAACTGAGCTGCAATATTAAGTGTTGCAAGTATACGTGGGGGAAGTACTTTAAAGTCTTTGGTTGGAAGGTACTTTCTAAAGGCTAGCTGTTAAAATATGCGTGGTAAGTATACTTCCTCTGTTTAGCCCTCTAGATGCTTTTTTTTTCTAGGGGGACTCCTTTAATGTTTTTGCAGAGGGGAGCTCTGCTTCTCTTTAATGAACATTATTTTTACTCTGGAGAAAAATATTTCAAGCTCAGTGTAAAACTGAATATATCAGTGACTTAAACCAGTTAATAATGTCAGGCTGCTTTATTAGCTTGATTCAGTAATATTGCAGTGCACCTACCATCAAGCATCACATCATCAATGTTGCAGAGGTTGGCAGCTTATTAGAAGGTGGTTGATAAGCCTTCAAGCAAGCTGTCTGTAGTTTTGGAAATAAAGAGTCTAAGGTCTCACACAAGTGATGGGAGACAAAAGATTGGAGTGCCGATATGTTTTTCAGTAAACACTCGCAACTGTATGTGTATAGTGGCCACATTACGCTTACTCAGTGCATGTAAAATAACATAATAGATCTTGCTACCCATTTTCCCTGATTTTATTTCCCCTCCAGGGGACATAATTTCTTTTAACATATCGGGGTTTTCAAAAAAGGGGCAAGAAGCTTTTAAATGAATTTTAATTCATTTAATGAAGCACAGTATCAAACAAATTAAAGAGAGGAATCAGACTAGAGTAACAGTAACCCAGAGGGGGGTGGGGGGGTGGGGGTACTCACCAAAGAGGCTCTGCCCCAGGGACCAACCCTTTACCCTTTGTACGTACCATTTTAGACAGAAAAGGTACCCCTTTTGTATACCCTCTAGTGATAAATGGTACCCCTTTCACATACCTAATTTTGAATGCTGCATCCCTTTTTAACTGCTGTAAATACACCATCTTTACAATATGAATAAATAGCTAAAACAGGTTTTCTTGTCTCTCACATCCATA
>CALNXK010000161.1:175000-267500 GCA_942486035.1 Porites lobata
CTGCACGAATTTTTTTTTTCAGACAAATATTGCTTTTTTTTGAACAGTGAAATCTTGATTCATTTCCTATGTTTTTGTGCTTTATAAATTATTCTACACTCACAACAGATCAAAGGATACGGGCCACTTTAATGCAAAATCTTTTCGAAAATGTACACACCGTAAGAGAGGAGGAAGCCACTTGGAGTGGACGGCTTCCCTGTGCATTTTTTCAGTCCCTGCCCTCTGGAATTCTTAGTGTAAAAAAGGGGGTCGGTAGGCAACACACGACTTTTACCTCATGCCAAAATGCTGCTTGTTCCAATATTTTTTTTTCTTTTTCTCTGACGGGTAGATTATGCTCTGGAGGAAAACGTTTTGACTGATCAAATGTGATTCTTGCCGCTTATTTCAGACTGAGAGGTCGTGACACGCATATTCAGTGATTTTCTGCGGTCATTGTTTCTGGTGGGCATGATTTGCCCTCTGATGCAAGAGCATTTTGTCTTTGACCTCTTTTGAAATATAAAGTTCTTCATTGCGGCTAATTAAGGGTTTCAGTTTGCTTAATTTCTCCAAAGTGCCTCCTGGATCTAAATAATTATAAGCGATTTTCTTGTTGTCCGTGAATGTGACTGAAGAGATTTGGTAGTAGTGTTGCTGAGCAACAGTGCAAAAGGAAAAAGAAGAGGAACTTTGCTAAGAAGGAACTAAAAAGGAAAGCAAAAAAGGGCAAAGAACAAGTACATGTACCAGCTTGCAGTGAGAAAGAACCAAACAAGGAGGAAGAAGAGAGATCAGTCATAGATGAGTGGTCTACCGAGGAAGAAATTGAAGACTAATACAATACAATATACAGTTGCACTCATTATTTTGGCTTTATAGTAATTATTGGGTGATAAGTAGTTATTCTGGATAATTAAATGTTTTTATGATATTCATTATAATGCAATATACACAGTATGTTGCAGATAGTCTGGCTGCCAATGAAACCCATACTTTGTGGTTCTTAATTTTTGTTAAAAGTAGCAGTGGCAGTGTCGCTGTTTATGTTGTTGACTACTTGATGTTGGTAACAGTTAAAGTTTTAACTTACTACTACGTGTGAATGCACTTTTTCATTGTATTATAGAATTCTTATTTAAGGCGGTAAGACCCATCCTCTAATTTTTATTGTGGGCACAAATAATTTTATAGAATATTTACAAAGCTACCAAATTCTAATATTTATTTATTACAAATTTTATTTTATCTTATTATTTTTATTATAATAGAGTATACAGTGTATGTTGTAGGTACACTAGCTGCAATTTAAAACAAAAACAAGGTTCTAATTGTCTCGTTTCAATAAGAAGAAAGTGATTTTTGTTTATTCATATTGTGGCTGGTAATATTGTTGATTTCTGAAACTCAGACTTTCTGAAAAAGTCACAATTGGACCTTCCTTCTGCATGAATTTTTTTTCTTTACCTTCTTCTTTGCATGAATTTTTTTTCTTGGCATTTCCCCTTGCATGAATTTTTTTTTGGTTTTTTCCCCACCCCCACCCCCCATCACTTTTCTAATGGTCCGTCCCTTAACGTCCAAGATGGCAGGATAACGTTATTCCCGAGAAAATAATGGATCGTGCTGCAAAATACGCCTACTTTGCTGGCAAGGAGTCATACTGAACCCCAAGAAAGTTATCTTGTGTGTAAATACTGAAAATCATGAAAAAGGGCTGGATAAGGAAGTAGATGCTGGAGAAGTCAGTTCGATAAGTCAACATCCAGAACTTCAAGAGCCAACTGCCTCAAGCCCAACAAGTAACACAGTGATGCAACTGTGTTTGGGTGATGTCAGTTGTCAAAAGTTTCAATAGCATAGTTTGACCCAGACCATTTTTGGAATGACCCAATTTAAAATGCCATTTGGGACATTTGGGCATTATCTCAGGCATAGTTCCCAAGAAGGATCCCTCGGAATTTCGACTTATACATTATTTGTCCTATCCCCCGGCTCTTCTGTTAATGATTTCATTAGCGAGGAATGTTCGTCAGTTCATTATGCGTCGAGCATCGATGCCATATCTGTCATCAAACGGAAAGGGGCTGGTTGTTTTATGGCGAAAACAGATGTCAAGTCTGCTTTTCGAATCATACCAATTCATCCCAACGACTTTGCTCTGTTGGGCATGAAATGGCAAAACGCGTACTACTTCGATCGTTGTCTCCCCATGGGCTGCTCCTCTTCATGCGCTATTTTTGAGGCTTTTAGTACGGCACTAGAATGGCTTGCCATGAACCGCTTAGGAGCTTCGGTGGTCCTACTCATTTTAGACGATTTCCTGTTTATTGCTGATAGCCATGACAAATGCCACGCCGACTTAACCAATTTTCTTAGCATGTGCGAGTACATCGGTGTGCCAATAGCACAGGAAAAAACTCTCGGCCCAGCTACGACTTTACAGTTTGCGGGGATCACACTTGACTCAGTGTTACAAGAAGCCAGGCTGCCGGTTGATAAGCTTCAGAAATGTCGTATGTTGTTGCGTACCTTTTATAAACGGCGTAAAGTACTCTTAGGGAATTGCAGTCTTTATTAGGTCTTTTAAATTTTACTTGTTCAGTTATTGTCCCAGGCCGCGCCTTTGTTCGCCGCATGATTGATCTTACCAAAGGAGCCAAGCGCCCGTACCACCGCATTCGCCTAAGTAAAGAAGCTAAGTCCGACATGGCCACTTGGCTTACATTTTTAGATTAGTTTAATGGCAAAACGTTTTTCTTGGAGGATAAATGGGAAACGTCGCCTTCCCTCGAGCTGTTTACTGATGCAGCCGGTTCTAAGGGCTACGGTGCTATCTTTGGTAAGCATTGGTTTTGCGGCGCGTGGCCTGCTTCGTGGACCTCCTTTAAATGTTTCCGATAGTCCTTTCGTTGCACATTTGGGGGCCGCTTATGGCCAACAAATGCGCGGCCTTTTACACGGATAATGCCGCTATTGTCGATATTATTAACCAACAGACCTCTAAACACCCTTTAGTCATGATTTTAGTTCGCGATCTAGTTTTAACATCGCTTACATATAATATTTTGTTTCGCGCGCGCCACATTCCAGGCGTGCATAATACTGGTGCGGACTACATTTCACGTTTTCAGGTCGAGCAGTTCAAGAAACTCTCGCCCGGGGCGGACGAACTGCCAACTCCAGTTCCCACCCACCTTCTGCCAGAGAATTGGTCACTACGCTGAAGGGTTTGTTAAATTCTGCACTGTCGTCGGGCACACACAAACTTTACCAGAGAGTTTGGGCTCATTTTACAGCTTTTACTCAACAATTTTTTCACTCGCTTGATTTTGATTTACCCATATCAATACCTTCGTTAGCCCTCTTTATCTCTTATCTCCACGCACGCAAATTAGCCTCCTCAACCATTAAATCTTATCTGTCCGCGATCAGTTATGTGCACAAATTGAAAGGTTTACGCGATCCTACACAGGCATTTTTAATCAATAAGTTATTGACAGCCTTAAGTCGACAGGGTTCTTGTGATATCCGTTTACCAATTTCGCGGCCCGTGTTACACGAGCTGGTCGGTTCACTAGGTCATACCGTATCGTCGGCCTTTCAACGTACTCTTTATTCTGCTATGTTCTTACTTGCCTTTTACGGCTTCTTTAGGATCGGTGAGCTGGCGGCCAAGAGCGCGAATTCTGGCAGCGCGGTAGTTCAATACAATCAACTCCGTTTTCTCACTCAGAAAGGAAACGTTCAAATGATAAAAATAACTACCACAATACCACAAACCGTCCATTCGATATCTTGATCGAACGGGAGCTTTGCTTGCCATTTTGCCCCGTTCAGGCTATGCTCAATTTTTGCAAACACAGAGGCCACCAGCCCGGGCCACTTTTTTGCCATACTGACATGAGCCCAATCACAGCTAGTCAGTTCAATATAGAATTACATCGCTGCTTGATGTTTTGCGGTCTCGATACAAGCCGATATAAGGGCCATAGCTTTCGAATTGGCGCCGCTTGTTACGCAGCTGACAAAGGCTTTTCTGATGCCCAGATTCGGGCGCTTGGCCGTTGGAAATCCGATGCATTTAAAGTCTATATCAGGTCCGACACCTTGCATGCAAATTGACTACCTTTGCACGTTTTGAAGCTCGTTTTGGTTTAATAGCAGTCTGGTCAATGTGGAGGGTCAGGTATAGGACTGCTCTTCATTGCCTGACTTGCTTCTAGCGTAACTGTTCAGCACAGCGCTAGGGCGCTTCTTTAGGTACTTCTTTACTCTATAGCATATCGCGGGTCTATGCCCCTTTTAGCTCCTATTGTCTTACCAATATTAGTCGGGGCAAAGTAGAAGGTCAGGTATTGGACTGCTTCTTCGTTGCGCCTTCATTTAGTCTCTATCTTAACTGGCATTACTTTATTGCCAGGGTTTGTATTTACTAGATATCCTTAGTATAAGACTTGCGTCATGGTTGGATATTCCATATATGCAAGCATGGCGGACGGACGTTCAATCTGTAGCTCTGATGCTGATGCTGTTCATGTCTTAGAAACCGAGTCCTCCTCGCTCGATCCAGAGTCTTGTGAGCTAGAGTATCTTCATCTTAATGACGGAAAGTTGGTGTGGATGAATGACTTGGAATCTCTAAAGAAATTCGTGGAAAATGTTTTAAAACTGCAAGGAAAGTGGCTAACGCCTGGTGGGAATACAAAGCAATTTAAATGTTCAAACGGCAATGTTATCATCAATTGGTACAACAAGAAACAACAAACTCTGAATTTTCAGGGCCGCGATGGTCCCGCTTTAAAGGATAGGCTGATAGAATTAATTCACAAGAAACCGAGAAAGACAACTGAAACGCAAAATGCCAATTCTCTGAGCTCTAGCGAACAATCATTTCAACCATCTACACTATTGCAGGAGACCGACAGTGGTCAGAGTAATTTTCAAACGTCGACTGATGGTGAGAGTCTGCTAAATGGTTCTGAAAAGCGACCAAATTCAGAAATCATTGCCGATATTGAGGGATTGAAACTCGATTTATTGATCCTTCAGAAGCAAGTTCAAGAAAATACAAAGCTTCTGTCGATGGAAAATATTAAAAAACAAGATGGAAATGCTTTAGGTGTCGAGCTCCTCGACTACAAAAAGAAGTGTGAAAAGTTATTATCCACTATATCTAAAAAAGACAATGCAATTAATGAGTTGGAAGAAAAATGTTTGCTCCTTGAAAGCCGAGTTCTGTCATTAGAGCAAGAAAATGATTCTTTAAAGTTAGCACTAACAATAATTACGCGAGAAAAGAGTGAAGTTGAAAACAATCAACTACAATCAAGTGATCGTTGGTCTGTAGCAAAGCCGCACCCGAGAAGTACAAATGCAAAACATAGGCAGAAAACAATGCCCACTAATATAATTCAAACCCGTAACGGATTTGAGCCTCTTCAAGTTGAAGATCAAATTGAAAGAAATGTAAGCAATCAGAATGGGAATAGCGCTGTCAAAGGACACAGAACATCTTCGTCGTCCTCAGAGATCAGAACGCGCAACGCTGACTTAATCAATTCGTCAAATCAACTTGATCATTCACAGCCCAACCGTCAGAAGAAAGTTATTATAGCGGGGGATTCTACTCTTAAATACCTACAAAGCCATAAAATGTCCAAGAATTCACAAGTTAAGATAGCCACCTTTCCGGGATGCACAACGCAAGACATGAAGGATCATATCAAGCCACTACTACGCAGAAACCCAGACGAGATAATTATCCATGTGGGAACCAATAGTTTACGATCCTCCAATACTCCTCGTGAATGTGCAGTAGAACTGATTGACCTAGCCGAAGCAGTCAGCTCTGAATCCTCAGCTATGATATCTATATCCGGTCTCATCAATAGATCTGATGATGAAGCCCTTGCATGTAAAGTACCTGACGTGAACAAAGTTCTTAAGGAATGCTGCAAGCAAAAGAACTGGGGTTTTGTTGACCACTCTAACATTTCAATAACTAGCCACTTAAATCGAAGTGGTCTTCATTTAAACAAGAAAGGCACCACGCGCCTAGCTCAAAACTTCATTAACCATTTACGTGTAGACTAGGATATTGCCGTCTGGGAATCCGACTCGGCTGATGTCCATAAGGGTACCGACCGCGGTAAGTCCAGCTGTCCCACAATCTTTGGTCGAGGTTTAGCTATAGCATCCCTTAACATTAATAGTCTGTTGTCTCATATTGACGAACTTAGAGTTTTTATGTCCTCTTCAAAAGTTGATATTTTACATATCAACGAGTCAAAATTAGACTCTACAGTACGTGATGACGAAGTTTACATACCTGGCTTTGAAATAGTCAGAAAAGATCGTAAAATTAACGGAAGGAATGGAGGTGGAGTATGTACATACGTACGCACTAATCTGAACTATCGAATACGTAATGATTTAAATAATGATCTTTTAGAGTCTCTTTTTGTTGAAATCAGTAAGCCACGAAGTACACCATTTCTGGTCGGTACTTGGTATCGACCCCCAAGTTCTCCACCCAATTTATTTAGCGAATTTGAGAATGTTATTGCTAAAATTGACGCGGAAAATAAGGAATTATATTTACTCGGTGATATCAACTGCAATTTGTTGCCTGAAGGAATTACAGTCAATTCTTCCCATCTGATAAACATTTTCGATATATATGGTCTTAGTCAGTTAATCACTGAACCAACACGTGTCACCCAGAACTCAAAAACATTAATTGATTTATGTATAACGAACTCCCCAGATAAGATTACAAATTCCGGTGTCATTCACCTTGGCATAAGTGATCATTCTCTTGTTTTTTTGTCACGTAAGACTCAATACTGCCGTATTGGCCCTCGCGTGATTGAAACACGGCAATTTAAACACTTTAACAGAGGAAAATTCTTAAGTGACCTCAATCAACTACCTTGGGCCAATGTTCATTTGTATTCTGATCCCAATGAAATGTGGCATGTATGGAAAGAAATGTTTCTTGGCTGCGTTGATAAACACGCACCACTTAAATCCAAAAGAATTCGAAAAAACGATCTCCATGGATTACTAGAGAGTTACTGAGCAAAATCCGAAAACGAGATTTCCTTAAAAGAAGGCAATCTCCTCCAATAACCCGGCTATATGGGATCAATTTAGGTGTGCAAGAAATCAGGCAAATAACGCAATTAAACTCGCAAAAAAAACTCTATGTTTCTGACAACCTGGAAGCCAACAAATTGTGAATTTGCGCAAAACATGGAATGTTATCAACGAGCTAACTTCACGTAACAGTGGTAAGTCAACGAATATTTTGGAGATCAAGGTAGATGATAAAATAGCAAGTAACCCTTTGGACATTGCGGAAACTATTAACGATCACTTTACAAACGTTGCGCAAGTATTAGCACAAGATATTCCTGTTGTCGATGTTAATCCTGAGTCTTATTTAAAGCCCACTGATCATTCGTTTTCTCTGCAAATTCCGAGTGTTGATATTGTTTCTAACGTTTTGTCGAAAATTGATGAAAAGAAAGCCACCGGTCTTGATATGATTCCGAGTAAATTGTTGAAAATGGCTGCTAATATCGTCGCACCCTCTCTTACCTCAATATTCTCAAAGTCTATTCTCACTGGGATATATCCAAACGATTGGAAAACAGCCAAAGTGACTCCACTTTTAAAAAGGGCATTAAATCGGACCCTAACAACTACAGGCCGATATCTGTAATCCCTATAATTTCGAAAGTTTTTGAAAGAATTGTTTATAATCAACTTTTCCATTATCTAGATGATAATAAATTGCTACTAGGTTGCCAATCAGGGTTCCGTTCTCTACATAGTACGCTCACGGCTTTGCTTGAGGCAACAAATGCTTGGTCAGTAAACATCGACAATGGCCTTCTAAATGGCGTTGTCTTTATTGACCTTACTAAGGCATTCGACACCATTGATCATGAGATCATCTTGCGTAAGATGTCGTACTTGGGTGTCGATCAGGCAGCTATAAAATGGTTCTCGTCGTACTTAAGTGGCCGAACCCAAAGATGTAATGTCAGTGGCAAACTATCATCTGCTCGTACCCTCAGTTGCGGCGTGCCGCAGGGTAGCATATTGGGTCCTTTGCTATTTTTAATTTACATTAATGATCTTCCCAACTCCCTGCGGGGCGCCGTACCAAGAATGTTTGCCGACGACACCAACCTTACGTTATCTGCTAAGACGTTAACAGAGCTTAAGCTAGCTCTAACCCCTGAATTAAATAACCTTAGCTGTTGGCTGAAAGCTAACAAGCTCAGTCTAAATGTTGCTAAAACAGAGCTAATGATTATTGGATCAAGACAAAGACTATCTGCCCAATGTGACGATGTAGAAATCAGAATTGATGACCAAATTATTAAGAGAGTCGATCATACCAAATCCTTGGGTCTTACCATAGATGCTCAACTCTCTTGGGGTAAACACGTTGAAGAGATTTGCAAGAAAGTCTCTTCAGCTATAGGCGCCCTAAAACGTGTGCGGCCCTTTATATCCAAAGAAACTGCAATTCAAATTTATAACGCTTTAATTATGCCTCATTTTGATTACTGCAGCCCCGTCTGGGACTGTTTGAGTGGTTACTTGAGTGATAAGCTCCAAAAATTACAGAATCGTGCAGCCAGAGTTATTACTAAATCACCCTTTGATGCGAGCTCAAACCACCTTCTCTCCACCCTCAGCTGGGAGAGGCTATCTCTTCGACGAAAGAAACAAAAAGCCGTAATGATGTATAAAACCATGAATGACCTTGCTCCAGAATATCTGCAAAGTCTTTTCTCTCAGCGTCACTCTGCTTACAACTTAAGAAACTCTGAGGGAAGGCTGACCTTGTCCAAACCAAGCACCAATTATTTGAAACGAAGCTTCTCTTACAGCGGGGCCATGTTAGGGAATAACTTGCCCAAAAACTTAAAAAACGCTGCATCCGTTGAGCATTTTAAGCGAAATATCAAGAAGGTAGCTGATATATCGGATTCCCACACGGCAATCATGTAAAGCAGTTGTAATTAGTTTTAGTTTTTAACTTAAGCTTAACTGATGATTTCCCGTGTTTAAATAAAGATTTACATACATACATACATATTCAACATTGTTGTCCGGTTGTCAGACAAGGGCTGTTTCCGGACTATTCATAATATCCACGTTTTCGTAATTTAAATTTTTTAGCAGAATCTGTTTCTCGCCTTTAAGAGACATAACTTGTAATTTTCGTTCAGTGACGCTAGTCAGTCAGGGGCTGTGGCGCCACTGTTTGGTGTGACATAACTTGTAATTTTCTTTCAGTGACGCTGGTCAGTCAGGGGCTGTGGCGCCACTGTTCCATGTGCATTTTCCTTTCGAGAGTTCCGCCAGCGCCTTGGTGGGGTTGCCACATTGTTGTGGCTTGTGGCGAAAGTTCTAACCCCACCTTTCCTGAAGAGATTTTAATCTTTGTTTGTAACCTTAGTTTTAATTAAACTCTTCACATTTGTGGCCATTTATCCCAAACGATTTGTTTAATTTCTTTTGTTGTCTACCAATCTCTTCAGCAAACTAGTGCGGCGCCTTGCGGAGCTCTCGGGGTCTTAATGTTTGCAAATGACTCAAGATAAAATACATTTTTCCGATGCTACTAAGTCCAAGTTTTAAATTTGTCTTAAACTTTGAAATAATTGATCGAATAGCCATCACACAAAAGACCTGACAGTACTCATTGCTGTGTTGTATGCCTCCATTTCGTCGGTTAAAAATCCAAATCTGAAAGGGCCCTGAAGTTGCACCCTTAGCGGATATGCGGGATCCCCTTAAAGGCACATTGGCTGACCACCATGTGAAAAAGCGTGTTGCTGCAGGTCTTGCATCAGTTCTGAATCTGTGAGCATGGATGCGTCATGTTTTTTGCCTTCTGAAACAAGCAGATGAGAAAAAAATAATCACTAATGGGGCCAAATTACTCTCACGGGAAATTATAAACGTAACGTTTCTAATTTATGTCAAAACAATGCAGCTACATGGCTTTACTTCTCACCTGCTGGACCTTACATAATAAATGTACCTTTTCGGCCAAACAGTATTTAGGTATTTATTTTTGTTTTTCTAGTATAACCTTCTTATTTCAGATCAGCAACTTCCAGTTTTTGATTTTCCTTTTTGTAATCCAGATTCTGATTTTCTTTTTCTTAATCTAATTACGGTTTTCCTTAAAGGAATTCTGCCTGTCAATTTTTCTTTTGTAAATTTTAAGTTCCCCTCAGTTGAAATTCTAAATACTGACTAAATTTTATATTTGCAAATTCCGGTTTTCGCTTTTCGCTTTTTGCTTTTCGCTTTTCAGGTTTCGCCTTTCGCTTTTCGCTTTTCGCTTTTCGCTTTTCGCTTTTCGCTTTTCGCTTTCCGCTTTCCGCTTTCCGCTTTTCGCTTTTTGTAGCTGGCAGAGAGAGCTTGGGAATGAATGGACGTAACAATTTAAAACATGGCGACCTTTAGTGAGGTTGCAGACGAGGCCTTCGTGAGAATTAGTCATAAGAGGAGTTTCTCACAGGGAAATAAGTGATTATTATCGATCACAGTACCAGCACGTTCAAGGATTAAGTGAGCGAAGTGTAAGGAGGTATTGCTACGAGAGATCAATTCATCGCATTTCCAATGATGAACTGGATGTGATCGCCGCTCAACATATCGATCTTTACGAGCACAGTTGTGGGAGGCGGAAGATGCAAGGAAGTGTGAGGGCGATGCCGGGGATAACGTCAGGAGCAGTCAGTCAAAGGAGAATTTCCGAAGCATCTCGTCGTGTCGCACCACATGCACAGGAAAAAATAACGGATTCCCATTTTTGGATATTTTAGGGTATTTAAAGAATACCCATAAAAATCCCAAGTTTGGCAAAGTGAGACAAGTCCCAACCATGGAATTCCCAACCAAGTTCCCTGATTGGGACTTGTCTCACTCTTCCAAATTTGGGATTTTTGTGGGTATTCTTTAAATACCCTAAAATATCCAAAAATGGGAATCCGTTATTTTTTCCTGTGATGCATTCCAAGCCAGAATGTTGATACATTACAACGAACAAACCCTATTCCTTACTTCGCCCCCTATTTTGGCTATAAAGGGGCATTTGCGTCGACGTTTGGAATGACTCGCGTGTATTTAATTGAAGGTTGTTCAAGATTCATTTTAGGAGCAGTGACTATGCCCATTAAAAATCCTATTCTAATCTATGAACATCTGTTTAGACCAGCACTGATGAAGTATGGGTTGTTTGATCAAATAAGAATGGATCATGGAAGTTGTCCTTTGTATCTTTGTACAACAGCTATTAAAGGGATATCGATTCAGTGAAAGCCGTTTACCTTGGAAGCAAATGTCATCTACAAGTAATTATGTCTCAGAGCGCATGTGGCTTGAGGTTAATCCAAGGATTAACTACCCTATAAAACGTCAACTCTGTGAGATACAAAGACAGGATGATATTGACTTTGATCACCCAGTTACAATGTTTTGCGTTTCTTGGGTGACAATGTATGTTGCAAATGATGCTGCTGAACACTTGATCCATTCATGCAATCATCACAGGATTCCAGGACCACAAGGATGTGTGCCAGTGGAAAACATGGCTCAGACCTCATGTGCAATGCAGCTACCAGCTGAATTGATTCCAACTGTGATGCAACTTTTGCCACTGACCCTTTGGTAATGAGGGCTGATCTGATTGAATCTCGTGAGAGACTGTTTTTTAGTAGGCAACCTTCAAGACAAGGCATATTTGCTGATGCTGTGCGTGGTCAAAGTCATAGCTTAAAAAGAGCATTATAACATAGCGCGCGTGCTTGCCCTATATAAGTCCTATTGAGCCGCTATGAACAAAATCTTTATTTACGCACGCCCGTGCGTAAATAAGATGACGTGAGCATTTTTTTTTTACCTGGCTGCAAAGTTGTCGTCTTTTAAGCTGCAGTGCACTTTTCCTTCTCTTTAAAATATGGAAGAAACCAGCGAAGAACTGCCCAATTTTTCTATCGGCATTGACCTTTTAGGTCCCGATCCAACAAGCAGCAAAAATAAAGCCGAATTAAAAAAAAACTCGCAAGTTGAGCGTTTCGTAAATTTGTCGAAGAGGAGCTGCAGCAAATTTTGGCTGAAAGACATTCACTGGGAACAGAACAGACACCAACTGCTCATCAACAACATTTAAAGGCAAAATTTCCGTTTTTATTGTTGTTTTTAAATTTGTTATGCACTTTGTTATCTCCGTACAATCCGACTTAACCAGGAAGATTTATCTCGCAATAACAACACAAATTACACAAGAAGACATAAATTATTACTCATAAAAACAACTGCTGCCAGGTCTTCTCAATGACCAGCCAGTGTTCGTAAATGAATATAAGTTTAAAGAAGGACGACAGTCGTCTTCGCTAAAAAACATGTTTTCTGGATTTCGCCGAGCAAAACGTAAACATCTTTTCAGCAAATCCAAACCATACTCCACGACTTCTTACGAACATGTTAGTATTTTAACTTTAGGTGAACTTTAAGACTCTTTTACCTTTGTTTCTGCTTAGTTTCCATTGATCGTTAACGAATAAAGAAGCAAATTTTCTTTCTCACTTTTCCAGAAAGAATATTTTCATTCAAACTAGACGATTGTGGCGTGTTCGTAATCAGCCAGTAGAATCGTTTGTTATTGTGTCGCGCGTTACGAGAATTTTGCAGTTAATCAAAAAGCAAGCATTTTTGTCAGCTATGTTATAAAAGAATTTGCTCATGCTTTTAGCTGTGCGTATATCGAGTTATGGATGCACTTGGGAAGTTTGGAGAGCACTCAAGAAGCTAGAGTTGCACTCGGCTATCGCCTGTGCAACTCTTACGCATCTTTCGTGCTCTCCAAACTTCCCGCGTGCATCCATAACTCGATATACGCACGCTAAGCATGAACAAATTCTTAAATTGAGTATTTTGTGGATGTTACAACTTATCTTGCAAGGTTTCTGAGCGAGTGAGCTTATTTCTTTGGGAATGTTTTTAGGGATACCCCTTTTGCCTATTTGGAGCAGAAATTAAACACTATAGTATAATCTTAGTTTCTTCTGGACATGAGTTAAAAATGTTGTGATGGCTTAACCTACTAATAGGCTACGAGCTCATATCCTATGAAGATAAATTATTTTACATGTAAGTTCTCATAATTCAGGTGTTGTTTATAATAGCACAATATCATATCACCGTCTCATTGTACATGAATGCATCGTCAACTCAATACCACTTGATTACTTTAAATATTATTTTGATTTTTCCGACTTCTTTGTTTAAGAAAATCTGGATAAGGAAAAATGTGAATATCAGGCCTACAATTTGTTTTTAATCAATTTTTAATAAGGTAATGCATGTCTGAAGAAATTTCACTCCATGGAAAAGTATTATTAAGAAATTACAGCAAACATGATTCACATCTGAGGCCTGATTACAAATTTGTGAGGTGGGGTGGGGAGGTTGAAGGTGGATGCGTTTAAAATCAAGATGTTAAAAATTGCTTGACCCACACAGACCCAGCACAATGTCATATATCAATCTTCTACCCAACACAAAAGAAAGAAAGCATCCTCTTCCCCAACAGTTATTAAGACTAGTAATCTGAACTTGATATGTTGACACTGCAATATTTCTTCTTACTGACATGTCATATTATCTGTAATATTGCATTTTTAAGAGCGTGTCCGTGCAAGAACCAACGACTCAAATTTTCGTGGAAAATGCATCGCCTTCATTTTTTCTACACAAGTCAAGCAACATATGCAATGAACGAATATGACCTTTATTTTCATAGATTCGCTTTTTTAATTTTTAATTTTTTAATTCTTTGAGAATCACTGCATAATTCTTTATTCTTTCCGCACAACTAAAAACTATATGCTTATCTTAAACGCAAGCAATGTTATGACGTTTTAACCTGATCTTTAAAAAACGTCCTTGCAATCTTTGTTGAAATAGCCTCCAAAGACCACTGAGTGGGACCTCTACACGAATGATGACTGTTATCAGCGAAATGTACTAAGCCTACGCTACAATCATCATTAAAAGTTGTGGGCACTCATAACTTTGATGCACAAAAAGTGAGAGAGGGGAGAGGGGAGAGGGGAGAGGGGAGAGGGGAGAAAATATAGGATGGACGGATGGATGAATCACTTTATTTATACACGATAAATTCCACTCTAAACAAGCAAAATACCTAAAAATGTAAAAATTAAAACTATATAATCATTATAAAAATATTTTGAACATCATAACGGCTTTGGCAAAAAGCCTCTGATTCCAATGAAGTCTACGGAACAGGTCTGCAGCACTAGAATCCTAATGGGCGGACAACAATATACGAGCCGCCCGGTTCTGCAGCTTCAGAAATTTTTCAGTGAGACTTGTACTGCAGCAATCCCATACTAAGCTGCAGTAGTCAAACTGGGGCTTTACCAAACCACTGAAGATGTTCCAAGAGTGTAAAATGGTACAAAATCTCTAAAGCGCTTAATTAAGCCTAAAGCTGAGGAGATTTTCCTACAAACAGTTTCAATGTGGGTATTCCAGCTTAAGTTTTCATCGATATAGATACACCGAGAGATTTTGTTGACGACACCTGCTCAATGGGAAAATTATTAATGGTAAGAGACGAATTGTCTAACAAGTAAACTCGCCTTTGCAATGACGTTATTATTAAGAATTCGGTCTTAGTCAGGTTCAATGTCAGTTTATTAGAAGACAACCAGGTATTAACAGATTTCAAATCTTTGTTAAGATAATCATCAATTTCGTTTAAATCTTTGCCATCGTAAGTAACGCTGGTATCATCAGCATACATTCGAGGATGAGAAAAATTAAGGCACTGAGGTAAATCATTAATATAGAGTAAGAATAAAAGCGGGCCCAGAATCGTGCTTTGAGGCACACCGCAATTAAGGAACTTTGCCGTTGATTTAGAACAATCGATTTGGCAGATTTGTGTTCGGTCAACTAAATAGGAGCGAAACAAGCGCAAAGCTAGTTCACGAATTCCGTAGGAACGAAGCTTAGATAAAAGAATCTCATGATCGACTGTATCAAAATGCCTTCTTTAAATCTAAGAGGACAACGGCATTGGCAACCTCGTTCTCAGGGTCTCTCATCTTACCACCGGTATTCATCAATCCACGGTCTATATTAACAGCCCAGCTATCGTTGCCTCGAGTAGAGCCGTAACCGTCGAGTGTAAAGAAGGGAAACCGGACTGATGTTTGGAAAGAAGATTATACTTCGTTAGATGGACATACAGTTGATCATAGATTATCCGCTCAAAATCTTTTGCTACCACAGGGATTACTGAAATGGGGCGATAATTGGATGGATCATTGCGCTTGCCCGAATTATTGTAGAGAGAGGAGACCCTAGCATTTTTCCATTCATATAGGTTTACGGAAAATCAAAGTTGGCTTTAAATCTTCTTAATGCTGGTCCATTGATCGCCACGGCCGTGGACACAGAAACAAAAAAGGGCTCGAGAGGATCTGGACCTGGCAACGACGCTGTGAGTTCTTAGTGACCACGAAAGGGAGTTTTAGAAACCACGACAGCGACACCGAGGACCACTTAGAAAGAATTTATATTTTACCGTCAAATCCCACGGCACCTCCAAGAGTCATTTACTTTGTCTATCACTGTCACACTTTGTTTATCATTTACTTTGTTTATCACTGTCAAAACTATCACGAAACTAAATCTGGAACGCAGCGATAATTTTGAGATAGGGATTTCAAAATTTCGACATAAAAGTTTTATTTTCGACGGAACCAGTGACAGCCGGAAAGAAGTCTGCGTTCGCAGGCTACCTTTGTGGTGCACATCCTCCAGACAACGCACAATTTGGTCATTTCGCGTTGCCGTTGCTATCGTGGTTTATTAAGCTCCCTAAATTCGTTCTCACAGCGGTGGTGCAATTTCTAGAGGGTTTTCGCGTAATCAATTCACACTGTTTCGGATCTTTACGTAAAGCGTTGCCCTTTGTCACAACTTCCATAATGTGGAACGCTTTGATGTAGAAAGGTTCAGAACTATATATAGCTAGGGGCCTTAGAGTTCATAACATGGTAAACAGTAACGCATTTTTAAAGAACTGCTCCCCCACCACGGTTTTTTTCGCTATAAACAGCACCTAGTAAAACTGCTCGGCAAACTCTGCAAACTCACTCAGACGGTAGCCGTTAAATGGCAGAGTTATCAAAGAAGTTTTGTACTTGTTCATCGGCCTTATTTAAGTTGGTGAAAATCAGTTCTTGACGACACACTTAAGTGTATAATTTCATCGAATTTAATGACTAAACAAACACTTTATTCATGGTCTGTTTCCTCTAATCTGAAATGTTAATCACTTTGTGACAGCAAAGATAATAAATGCTGATAAACCGCCACGTATGAAAAGAAATAACTTTATCAGTGGTGTTTAACGGACTATAATACAAAAATAAAATTATATAGTCGTGATGCCAATAAAAAAAGGACGCGCAGACAAACGACTTTTTTCGCAGAAGTTCCTCTTTAAATGTGTACTTTCAGATAAGAAAAGAAAATTTTTTAGGTTATGGGCACTTTAAGGCATTCTTGATGGCAGTTTAAAAACTGATCCTCTTTTCATATCACATAGTCTATACTTTCCACAAACCATGCGACAAACGCGGACTGTTTACGATCCATTCAGCCACGGGCTCACTCATAGAATTTAAATAATTATTCACAATCAAATGAAATGTTTATACTAGTTATAATAATAGAGTGGAAACATCTAAATGAGCTTTATGATGCGTACACAGGCATTAGATCTCACGGCTTGTTGTCAAAATTAAAACGCAAGGGAAAAACGGAAAAAAAGGGTTTCTCGTGCTTGCTAATCAGTATTAATGTATATTACTCTTTACTTGGTTCTCAGACATGTTTCAAAATTCATCTTCAGTAATGACGGTATAAATATTATACAAAAGTATGCATAATCCAAGAAATATTCTCACTTTAAGGCTCATTGTCTCTTTGAGATTAAAACGAAGAAAACTCACAAAATTATTTATTATCAATTAAATCCACCTTTTGTGTTTTACTATAAAATGACTTAAGGATAATTGTATCTAAAAGCATTAAAATTGTAATTTTGTACCACAATCATTGGTATACCCTATTTCTGCACCACAACATTTTAGCCCAAACTCATGATAATTAACTGTTTTTTTTTTGCAGCAAAAGCGAGACCGACATTTTATTTTTCAGTGGGATCAGAGTGCTGTCATTTTACTCGAGAAAGCAAAGCGTGGCAATCTAGACAAGAATGGAACAATTCATTTCATTGGACAGATCCACGATTAAACAAACTGCTCTAGCAAATAGCGTTGCTTGTTAGAATTGGGTTGCTTGTTAGAATAAAAATTAGAATTTAATGTCTTTTGTTTTAGAAACTTGTTCTGTTCTTGTTCACTACATTCAAAACAAGGCTTTGGATAACGTACAGCGATATTTTCTATTACGTTTTGATCAGCGACAAGTACGTATCAGAGAAGTTTATGCGTTAATTTGCAGTTCTGGTTTAAACAGTATTTTTGCATCTTCAATCGTTTTGTTATAATCACGGTACTTTCAAATTGAAACCGCGATGTGGTCTTGGTCCATCGCCGATGAAGACAAAAGAAGTTGTTTATGGTTTAATAACTCATGACTCAATCTGTCCACTGGGCAAGAAAAATAGAAACTGCGCTGAATCCTTCTCAGATATAGTTATCTCTTACCATAAATTCTAAACAAAGATTTCTATTTCTATTTCGCAGTTGTATCATTTCAACGTTTTCGCCCACAGAGAATCAAACAAGCCTTGAATCACAATAAAGGTAAGCATTCTAGATATCTTAGCCAAGATTAATGAATAAGCCGAGCTTTTTCCATGAGGAACGTTGAAAAAAGTCACCAGCCCTTGCAAATACCCGATCACAATTGTTGACATCCGTAGGAAGGTAAAAATCCAAAAGTACGTTTGAATTCTTATCTGTATTTTCAGCACATTAGTTGTTTTTTTCTAATGACCGCAGGTTATTATAATCGATATTTTTCGATACATTTAAATAAAACTTTTATATCAAGTGCAGCAAGATAGCAGAATTAATGATTATAAATTATAAATTAAATTGTATTATGCTTAGTTTGTTTTGTGGTACCATGGTAGAAGATTATTGTATCCCTGTCTTGGCAAGAGCTTGTTCCCAAACTTGAAAAAGAACTGGATAACAAACTGGAAGCAAAAAGACGAAAGATGAGAAAACTTAGTAGTGAGCAGGCAGCAAAAGAGACAAGGACAGAGAGAGTACTTTAAGAAAGACAGCGAAGTGAAAAGGAGTTGCGAAAAACAAACGAACTCACTTAAAAAAAAAACTTGGCTGGAGATGCAGAGGAAGCGGCCGGAAAAGAGGACATAAAGACAGTCTATAACATCACACGCAAACTTAGTGGTCATACAAGAACTATCACTGCCCAATTGGAAACAATCTTGGAAGCCTGCTAACATAACTGAAACTTGAAAGATCGAGCGATCACTTAACATCAACAACATCTAAAAGGCACACTCCTGCGGATCTGCCAATTAGCATCGGCAACATCACTAAGGAAGAGATTAACCATTGCATAGACAGTTCCAATAATTAACAATTATTCCACGAGGGCGCGTTGGATATGAGATGATAGTTAGCCAACGAGGCGCGTAGCGCCGAGTTGGCTATAATCATCTCATATCCAACAAGCGCGAGTGGAATAATTGTTTTATTAAAAACGCCCACAAAATCTCGTTGAATCTCCCCGACTAGAACAAACCGGAAAAGACAAGGGACTTCCGCTATTCACATGTCACACGTCTATCAAAACTGTCAACGCGCGAATGGACTCGCCTGGACTGCATGAATGAAAAATCAAAACATTGTAGCGATGAAGATTAGTTTTTAAAAACTCATCGGGATTCTAGGATTTTACACAGCAGAACAGCTAAAAAAACCTGGCAGATAATGTGAAGGAAAATAATTTTTAAGTGACAGCCGTCGAAATTACTGTGAATTTGGATTTTCAGTGCAGTTATAAAAGTAAGAACAACGGAGAAAAACTATTACCTCGGTCGCTTGTCATGAAGTTGTTTGAAGCCACAAGCTGGTTTTGCTGAACGAGAAAAGAAGCTATACTGCCGCCTCGGTGCTCTAGTGAATGGCTGCATAGCCTGTATTTGTAGCTGGTTACTTGTGATTTATATTCTTGATGTCAGATAAACAAGCCGCAGTTATCCATCGGCGAGTGACTCGATCGGCGAATGGCTTCGCGATCATGAAGAAACAACACTTGTCTTCTTTCGTAGCTGGTCAAGGTACTTTAGTTCCATGTGTTTTCATGTGTTTTTCGACAAACTTTCAGACAAGCTTTTGTGGCTTTTTGTTTGTTTTTGTCTTTTTTCTTTCGATGAAATTGCATTTCTAGTATATTCTAAGAAATGAATTAAAACAATTTGCTTCGGCTGCCGTTCTATCCTTCGCGAAAAAAAATCTCAGCTAGCTTCCAATTTTAAACTGACGCGTGCACCGACCATATATGGAGAGCATGGTATAATAGCTCATATACCATAACGGCTAAGCCAATGAAAATGCTGGAAATGCATTATCCAATGATTCAGTTTTTAATAATCAACGTTATTCAACGTTATTTAGTGCGGGTAACACTTAACAGCAAAGCTGACAAACCCGTGGCCCTCATTTCCGGATCGAATTGGAATTTGGAGTGTTGGTTTTTTGCGGAGGGAGGAAAACCGGAGAACCCGGAGAAAAACCCTCGGAGCAGGGAAGAGAACCAACAACAAACTCAACCCACATGTGGCGCCGGGACCGGGAATCGAACCCGGGCCACAGTGGTGGGAGGCGAGCGCTCTCACCACTGCGCCATCCCTGCTCCCCCATGCACTTTTCAGGGAAATGGAGAGTGGCAATATCAAAAACAGAAAGTAAACAATTTCATCAGCAAGTATCTAAGGGGAATTCCGAGAGCATATTGGCCAGAGATGTCCAAGGAAAAGAATTGATCTAGAGCCTATCAACAGAAGACTCTGGAAGTGGATTGGTCATACGCTAAGGCGGAACATAACGCGCCACGCGATATACTGGAACTCAAAAAACACTCGGAAACGTGGCAGACCGAAAATTACAACGCGCAGAAGCATTCAGAAAGATATGATGGAGGCGACCTTCAATTGGTGCAACGCCTAAAGAGCGGCTCAAGACCGACAGAGGTGGCAAGAAACGGTTCAGAGGCCGAGGCCCTTTGTCACCCAACCTATGGGATAAAGAGGACCAGATGATGATGTTATACTCAGAGACATTCCCTCATTTCCTAATTCTGTGGAGTAAGTTCTACATAACATGTATTTCGACGACTGTCTGAAAGAAGACACAGAAGCTGACACAGAAAACACCTCTTTAAAAATTCAAATGGCGATGTCCGGGGTCAAAGAGATTTGATGACAGCTACATTAAACCTACAACTGAAAAATTGACAAATAACTCAGGGCTCGTGATGAAGGGTATACAGAAGAGTTCCTACAAACCTTTGACCGCATGAAAAGTCGCAGTCGTCTATGGACAGAATGAACAGAATTTTAAGACAGCAAACAAAGAAATCAACGTTGTATGACCAACTCAATACATAAAGCCTCTCAGTATGGTATACACTGGATCAAGCCCACATCGAACTGTTGTTAAATCTCGTCAAGTCGAAATTTATCACTAAATGTTCGCTTTGGAGAGGCGGCTGATGGAAACGTTTTGTACACCGAGCTGAACACTATCGGTCGAAATAGAAGTGAGTTCAACTCGATGCCATTAACCACTTGAGAGATATCGTCGCCTGCGGAAATTGTTCAACCAGAACTTGAAAAGCTTTAACTAAACAAGACTACTTGCATCGGTTAACCGTGAGAAACAAGTGGAACCAGGATGAACCACCCACATGTAGAAGACATTGTGCTGGTCTCTCAAGATAAAGTTTCACGTGGAGAGTAGCCATTAGCTAGATTCGAAGTCAACCCTTCGAAAGATGGATTAGTGTGAGCCGCAATAGCGGAGGAATACTTTCAAAAATCCTTCACAAGTATGCCGTTAAGAACACGCTCTTGTACATTGCGGGGAGAAAACCAGATCAGACTTTGTTTACTCTTATAGCAACGACTCTGTCGCTTGGCGTGAAGCAAATGCAGCCTTTCGCGAGAAAGGACAAATTGGGGCGATGTTATGGCCTGTTCCACGCGTTTAGGGAGAGTAGTAAACCAACCAGCGCGATTTACCTTTTCTCTACTGTAATTGGAAAATTTTGGATAAACATGACACCCCTTTTTATATCCGAGAGCTAAGGAACTTGGCATGAAAATCTGTATGTGTAAAGCTGTGAATTGTATTAATAGGCAATCAGTCGGCTCATTCTCGGCTTGACACGCCTAGATAAAACGGGAGAATTAACAATACAGTAAATGGACTGTGTTCCTGACGTTCTATACCTCAATACATAAATTAGTTCAAACTAAACTTAGATATGTATAATCATATCTTGGAGAACTGTTATACGAACCTAAGTACGGTTGAAACATTCTTTTTTTTTTTTGCAAAAACATTTATTGTTAAAACACAAACAATACATACAATGTTTAAATTACTAACTAACATTAAATCATTAATTATTAACTAATTGGTTAATTAAACGACCAAATTACTATTAACAGGCACATTACATACCTTAATTAAATACTACCAATGCGCATAGATATTATACAAAAAAGATACATTGCGCACAAACGTTGTCAACCTATTCTTACATTACACTCCAACTATTCACATTACAGTCACTTCCTAAACCATAACACAATATGATTCCTACTAGAAAGAAATGATATTATCTATTAAGCAACAAATTACCATTAATTGCCCATTTTCGTTTAAATTTATCTAAGGTATTGTTCTCAACATTAACGTATTTTTCAATTTCAAACTTAGTTCTAACCTTATGCTTTAAGCCAATTATTTCTGATAGCATGTTTGTCCTTCTGCAGTCCCATAGGTATAATTTAGCTATCAGTAAAGAGTAATTTAGTTTGAAACATTCTTATCATTGTGATACCATTGGGATATTCTATTATAATTTTTGCTTCTTTAACAATCTATGGTGCTCTTCAGTGTTTTCTTTTGCTTTTAGAATTTGGACTTCACAAGCAATCACTATGGCTCAGTTCTCTCGTATCCTTGCTGCGGCCGTGCTTCTTATGTTGGGTAAGTGGAACACGTTTCTATACAATCTAACGATGATAAGTGAATGAAGATGGTGAATTTTGAGCTCGATAATTATCTGTGAAATATGAAATATTCAACATTACACGAGCGTGGGACAAAGAAAAATCTGAGTCCCCGACAGGAATCGAACCCATGACCTCCCGAACACCGGGCGGGCGCTCTATCGGCTGAGCTACGAGAACTCATGGAGAGCAAGGCAGTGCTGATCCTAGCAGTATGCAGGACACCTGTCACATATGAACTCAGTAAAATGACCTTGCTCTCTATGAGTTCTCGTAGCTCAGCGGATAGAGTGCCCGCCTGGTGTTCGGGAGGTCATGGTTTCGATTCCTGTCGGGGACTCAGATTTTTCTTTGTCCCACGCTCGTGTCATGTTGAATATTTCATATTTCACAATCTAACGATGATTAGTAGAATTCTACTAGTATACTAATGCAAATGCTGCAATCTGATTGGCTGAGCTACTGATATACTATCAGCCATTAGAGTGCAGGGGCTGCCGGTCTTCCACGAAATGCGATGTTTTTATAGTTTTTCCGAAGTTTTGGAAGGAATTTTAGATGTAAACGGTTAATTAAATTCCTGAGAAGACTAAAAGAAGCACATTTACTGTTTCTTGACTTAAAAATCTTGAAAATATTGAAAATGCGGGTACGCGCGTTAACAACTGCAAATTTGCCAAGGACAGTTCGATACGTCAACTTTGTTTAAGCGTAAAGTTCAATAATGCGTGGGAAAATCATTGGAAACCGTTATTTGCGTTAATTTCAATTAGAATTCTACTAAAACAATTAGATTATTCGCTATCGATTTCTATGAGGCGATAGTTGATTCGGCCTTCGGCCTCATCAACTATCACCTCATAGAAATCGATAGCGAATAATCTAATTGTTAATTAGCAATTTCATTTCTCGTCACAATGTCGGTGCAAAATCAAGCATATAAATCTTTAGAATACAGGAATATACACCGAATCTCTCCAGGCCAAGTTTTGTAAGTAGAGGACCGGGGTAATATGATCTCCCTTAGAAACAATGGCTTTATATAACTGTTTGCATATGGGGTTCGTAAACGACGTTTTATTGAAATATAATTAATTTGAGGAGGAATGTTCGGTTATGAAGTCGAATCATGGAGCAGGTTTTTAAAAAGATGATCTTGTGTGCTTTCATGGATGCACTGGATTTTTTAATTCCCTGAAAAAAAGTTTGTTTTTCACGATCGCATTCATTTCATGAACCATTTGCCTTACATCTTACATTTATCTCTTCTCCCACAGTTGTTCAAGCTTACTGTATGCAATGTGGCAGAGTCCAATACAAATGCTGTGGGTAAGTGTAATTCGTACATGTCTCGCCTGTACGGGTAAGTGGTAGGAGAAGGGAAAAGCGCGAACAAAGAGAAGGAGTTTCTACTATAAGAACCAAGCCTTTCAAATAACGCCCGCCAACTTCCTCATTATCTAATTTCAGCAACTGTTAAAAATTGCATAAGCCATAGGTTTTGATTTATTCCTGCAGACACTACTCTTACACCCCTTCCTCTCACGTTTGCTGTTCTGGAAAAGTTGTTCAAAAGCCGTCTCAGTGCTGTGGAAGAGAGTCATATAACCCTCGCTATCAGGCTTGCTGTGGAGGAAATGTTTATGACATAAATAAGCAGGTAATTTAACAAAGTGACGTCAGTTTAGCTCAGATTCCTTAAAGAGATGGATCGCAGTTACTTACAATCAAGCGCAGACTCTCGCGAAGTAAACATGCGTGTCTGCAGGACCTGAATTTACCTTGGTTCGGATCCTATCAAAGTGGAGTCATTCAGTAAACTAAGGAAAGTTTCTATAATAAGAATACTTCCTCGTTTTTTTTTTCCACATACAAACAACAAAACCAATTAAATTATTACTGATTCTGTAAATTCGCTGGTTCATAGTAACTTCTCCAATTTTTTAAAGGTTGGTGGGCATCAGTTCCACTGCTTAAAGTGCACATGAAACGAAATTTCACCTCCATTTTTTTCAATTTAACCTAAAATAGGATCCTTTAGAACTATTTTAAGGGGGAAATAGAGTGCCAAAAGTGGTGGCAACATACTTTTTCAGACGCTTAAAGATGCCCCATTTTCCATAAAATTGTAGTCAAGGACCTGGGCTCTAGTTAAAGGATCGTGACGTAATTCGTGTGTATGCAGCCAAGCGAGAACGACTCCAATGCAAGTCATTTACACTTTAAACCTTGCACGAAACCATGGCTTTAAGCGGCGAAGACTTTACCTAAAGTTCAGCTGAAGACAATTTAGACTCGATACAAAGTTCTGAGGAAGAGATCGGGTCAGATATAGGCCATATAGCTCCGTACGAATGTGAACCTTCGGCGAGTTCCGATGAAAATGGCGGAGGCCTTGAGGAAGAGGAAGTCGACGAAGACGGATTGAGTGTTGCTACTTTAGAACAACGAATTGATAAAACTGTGCCTGTCAGTGCTTGGTACGTGAAAATCCTGTTGTGTTTTGTCATGAATGATTCTGAGTGTAGCAGAAAATTTATATACCTGCCAACTTTTTCTGAGATGTAGGCGTGAGATTTTTATCCTGGGAGTGCTGGGGTTTTTGAAAACGACACGATCATTTCCGAAGATTCCCGAAGAAGTCCGAAGTCTTCGGAAGACGTCCGAAGTCTGCCGAAGGCGAAGTTATCGAGAAAACGCTTATCCACAAAGTCAGAGATCGCGAGGAAGATATTGTCATTTATTACGCGGGATGACGTAGTCAGCCAGCGTCTAAAATTCGGTAGCACATTCCTTTCGTCGTCTTGGGAGTAAAAAATTGCCTTGTCTTTTTAACTTTCCCGTATCCCGCGCCCGTCCCGAAAAATTGTGTGGATTTTTATTGGCCGCAACGTCGAAGCACGTGCAAGTCAGGCTGGATTGCACAAGCCGAAAAAAGATACTGCGTCAGCAAAGGAGGGAAAAGTAAGATCACTGAGTAGAGGAGGACGAAGACTCAAGGCCGTGCTCTTAATACGGCGCAAGACTTGGCCTCGGGCGACTGAAAATATTGTCTAGGTGGTCCAGCCGGGCGACTTGCTGGTGTTGGTTTCTTGTCTCTGTTGAGTTACAGTCAAAAAGCTAAGAATGTCTAGAATTTATTGACTTGCGAAATCGTAGCTCTCTCGGTGGCTTCGCGACCTAAAAAGAACGCTCCGCTCGCTAAGAAACTCTTGAGGTCGACTTGTAAGTAGCAATAAGTAGCATGTCTATCAAAAAGCTTTAGGAAAATGTTGTTAAATCGGGCAGCGGGCACGCGTTGATGTTCAAAGGTTGTTTCACGTGAATTCACATGTAACATAATCCTTCACTATGAACGTGACAAGCTGCACAGTTTTCGATTGTAACAGCTTTTCATAATAACATTGAAATTTTTTCTTCAAATTACGATTGTTCATTAGTTAGTTTTTCAAAACAAATTGTTACTTTTGCTCTGACAGGCGTGAAGTACGGTCGGCGACGCAAAACAATGTTTTTGTATTTTGAAAAATCGCTGAATAAACAAGGGGTCGGTCTTTTATGTTCTTTAAATATTTTTACCTTTTCTTACTGCTGTGTCTGCGAGGCTAAAACATAACTAAGATTGTTATTCCAGTAAAATACGATGCATAAAAAAGAAAAGAAACGACTATAGTAATTGTGATTGTTCTAGAATCGGGTATAAATCCCGCATTGTCTTTCGTGTCGTGACAAGGCATTACGTATCACGTATTAAAATAAATACGCAAATGCTAACCGAATCTACATTTGTCCCGAACATTTCACCGGTAATATAGAAAGAAAATACTTCCGTTTTGCGCTTAAACGACGACTTTACAACAAGATAATCTTTTCAAAAGAGATAATGGTTTTAGGGCGGCCGGGGGGGGGGCCCTTCCTTATAAAGAGGCTAATGGGGATGTGCCGCCGGATGAGGTCGCATTTTCACGACTAGATTGACTATTAATGGGGTTGCATTTTCAAAAGAGTTACTACTTTTGGGGGTAAGAGAGCTGTTCATATTTACGGTTAGCAAACGTATCAGGATATTTGTACTGTAGGTGAAAAGTAAAGTGTTCTTCATTCAATTTATTAAAAAAATGGGTCAATTCATTTTTTGATGACCTATTTAAAGGATTGATAAGTTAGATACGTAAATAGAAAGTGACTAAGTTGGGATCGCAAAAATTACATATTTGCCCAAGAGTGACTAATGTGGGGTCTACAATTGGTCACAGAAAAGACTATAATGGGGTAGGGGCTCTGAGAGGCCAGCGGCACATACCCAGCAAAAATTAACGCAAGTAACCCCCCTGGGGGCGCAATCTTAATAAGCAAATTTTCTTTTTCTTTCTTTCTTTTTCAAAATGATTAGTAAAAAGAATAGTGCCCTTATTTTTGACCCCAAATTTACTTTGCCATTTAAAAAACATGAAATGTTCGGCGGCGTTGTCCATGTTTCTCATATGGCGCGAAAACTTACTTTCATATGACAACGTGCCGGTTTTTTTTTTTTTTTCGCAGGCGCAGGGGGTCAAAAGGATGTGATTTTTCATGAAAAAAATATTCACAGACTTCTGCTTGACTTGTTAAGAAAATAATTTGTTTAATTTTTAACAATTAACTAACAGCTCATTGATTTATTAATTTGGGCGACCAACTTGGAGGCCCGGGCACCCCAGCTAAAAATGCTTCGGGAGCCCAAAGGGCTCCCTGAAGTGGCCCTAGAGCACTTCCTTGAAGCCCTGTATTTATTGGAAGTATGATACATTACATGCTATTGTTAAATGTGGAAGCGCATTTTTTGAGGACATTAGTAAAGGAATGCAAATTTTAGTGAACTACCCCATACTACTAAGATATATGGTGGTAATATTGATGTAAGTTTTGTTTTGAGTAGCAAAGGAACCCTTGTGTGTAACTCATCTTCTAGTGTATTAGTCCTTAACAGAACATCTCCGTCTCTCCTGCACACATTTGTTGCATACACTGCACAACTTTCCATTGCCATCCAACATACCCGTAATTCTTTCTTAAACCCACACATCCCGCGTAAACGCCTTCGGGCGTCTTCTTGTTCATTTTACACATGGTTTTCGTTCCTTACATGGGTGTGAGTTAACATATTTTTGGAAATTGTGTCAAGCAAGACGGCAACAACTCACATTTTTCAATCAGGCGTGAGAAATTGGTCCGCAGGCGTAAGCGGGCGTGAGATCGAAGTTTTCAACCCGCAGGCGTGAGACTCACGCCTAAGGCGTGAGAGTTGGCAGGTATAAATTTATAGCTCAGAGCGACCTGAAACCATGCACATGATCGAACCTTATTCTTGTAAAAAGATTATATATGGCAGGCCATAGTTAATAGACGGGACCTGGTTAGGAAGCCCGGCAAACATCAAAAGAGCAAACAAAGATGCCAAGATTTATGTTGGAAGGTCTACAACTCTGCACAATCTTTTGTTTTACGCTCACACTATGCATGAGTTACGTAACCAACACGCTTCAATTGGTTAGTTCCTCTGTACGGGGTAAACAACTATTGTGTTTTGTGCAGGGTCAAGGCCAAAAAACAGAACAATAACATACAGCAAAGAACTTTGACGAGTTTCATAACCATTCCCTCTATTAACTATGGGCAGGCTAACCATTTAGTCTGTGCTATTGGAATCTCAATTTATTACTCAAACTGGCCTTTATAAAATTGAAGGTGCACTTGTAAAATATGCAGTGATACAACACTTGTATCGGCGCGTGAATTCAGATGCTGTAGATCAGAAGTTGGTTGTGCCCGTTCACTCACGTTTGATGGTAGCATTGAACGCATATCATGCGTCACTACTGAAGGTCAGAAATGGTAGAGGTTATCGACGAAAGGATGGGAAAACTGTCATTACTCTGGAGGAATAAGCTCAAACCCTTTTCTATCTTAAACATGTTAAACTCTTCTAATTTACTGCAGGTTTCTCAGAGCTACGGCATACAGATGGCTTACACGCTGGATCTTCAGTCATAATGTAAGAACTAGATATTTCACACATGCCACAACTGGTTATGTAGCATCAGAGGATAGGAACTAGATGAACCAGCCTTTTTAGGCAACTTGTAGTGATCTAGAGAACTTTATACATGTATTAAGTATGAAAAATGTGAAAGTCACGTTCAGTAATAAATACGACTTCGAACAAAAATTGGACCACAGACCTGTCATTATAAAAATTATCAAACTTGAAAAATGGGCATGTGGTGGTAATCCCTGATTCTCCCTAAGGCATGAAAGGTTCAGAAAAAGTAAAAAACCATACTATTATAGTTGATAAAAATTCCTTACTTTGCCACTGAGTTGTATATTTTGCCCAAAGAAAAAAAAAGAGGATTTTTTATCAAGTATGTCAACCCCTGACTACAGTTACTAGTCTACTACATACTAGCATCTTGAGCTGTATGTTTAGAAACCAGTACTTTGATGAAAAGTTGACTTTGTTTTGATATACATTTAGCTACTTTACAAATCACACCCACTGTACATTTGAAAAGTAGTAAATATAGCTAAGTCATCTCTGTAACACCAGGTCACTAAACACACAGCTCAGTCTGAAGAACAGCCTTCTATTGTGTTTGACAGAACTGTACAATGAAGGCATGACTACACAGTCTTGGCCTAAACTTTTTGAAATAATCTTATATTCCCAAAAAGTATACAAAGAATCAAATTTTAGTGTTCCCTTTCTATGCAGGCACACGGTTCTCCTTCCTCTTTGCAGGTGTCTTCTTCTTTGCAGGGGGTTCAGTTGATTTTTGGATGGTATGGGCTGATTGCATTGAGCTTTGTTATGCCTCTAACAAAACAAGAACAAAGCAAAAATGCACAAGCCACAGGAGACAAAGTAAATATTTTAAGTCTTCAGGCAATTTGGGCAGGGTGAGAATGAATCTTACCGCAACATTTTAATTAAACCAGTTGAAGAGATAATTGCTATTAAGTTGAATAGTTGGGTAAGAAATGTTTACTTGAAATAACAACTGATTAGCAGTGATTCCTTCTTCATCCTCTGAACTGTCAGAGCTCTCATCCGACTCATCTTCATGTACATGTCTTATCTACGTTCAGAAAGTGAAATAAACGGAGGGATATTTATAAAAACGAAGCGACTTCATGCAAAAAGCTACAACAACACTAACCAGGTTGTCACACACTAATAAAAAGACGTCCAGAATATAGGATTAGAAAAGTCAAATGAAATGACATTTATAGTGGTTTCGAATTCGTTCCATAAACATTGATTGCTGGATGAGGTCGGAAAAAGTGTTTACATTTTTCACTCGTTCTTTTAGCTCTCGGTTCCTTTTCCTAAGGTAAGAGTTCTCTTTTTGCAAACGCCTAACACTTTTCGAATTTTCGAGCACTTTTCGCTGGATGCAGAACTCGGAGACCATGGTGCGCTGATGGGAGCTTCCATGACAAGCTCATGCAGTTCATCGTCATTTCCAACTGCGGTACATGTTGGCTCTGGTTTGGGCATTTCTACTGACCATTCTGGACTTTTAGGTGACTGAGCAATAACCGGAGAAGCAACAGCGGCTGAGCAACAATGCGCAGAACTTGTAAGCTTTCTCATAATCTGCGTAAAATACGTTAAAAAGAATTAGATTTCGCCTCCTATCGCTGAAATTTACATGTGTAATTGTGGAATGTAGAAAAAAGATTATAAGCTTACTCACCATTCTTCGCTCTCTATCTGTTGTTTCTGATTTTTCTTGTTCTACCAATACATCTATCGTCGGAATGGAGCCCCTTTCCAAGTGACGACTACCAGATATATTATGATGCTTTGACTCGGCTAGATCGAGACTTCGTGTGAAACACTCTGGAGCGAAGTGGACTGAACGAAGGACAGATGTGTTTATGGGCTTAAAACCAGGCCTCGTCTTTGGGGAATAGATGCACTGAAACGCCAGGGGTTGCATCAAAACTTTCCCGGAACGCGTTTCCTTTCGATTCCTTCCCTTGTCCGCCATGTTTTCTCTTCTGACAAACACACGAATGACGTCACAATGGATTTTGGGCCGCGCGAAAAATGTCTAAAATTTTGCACCGCTGACTGAATTTTTCAAGGGCTAAAAAGAGTTCATGGTCTTCACGCAGACAAGGAAAACGAATGGAAATGAACTAATACGGAAAAATACTACATTATTACGCTAAAAAATGGATAAGTTAAATTTCGTTTCATGTGCACTTTAAAACAGAAACAAAAGCCTCGTCACTTTGTCAGTGTGGTTGCAGAGCAATTTTGCGGAAATCCGATCCGGGTAGAGAAGAAATGTACTGTCGGAGAGTGCAAATTAGATTTAAGGATTTTGGATTGATTGGATTTTGGATGGAATGCTAGTCAATCACAGGGTTACTCCCCAGCATTAAGTTACCAACCAGCATTGCGCCCTCCAATTTCTTACCATGAATTATTTATCATACCTATGCATTAGTAAGCATTATTATCATTCGATGCATTTTTTCTTTCCACGTGACCTGCAAATAACTGCCTACAAATGATGGTCTGCTCATGCGTAATTGGAACAACGTTCTCGAGAAGAAAATGGCAGAACGCTTCCCTGAGCTGCCAGGAAGTAATGAAAATATAAAAACAAACTTGGTGACCGAATGATAAAACAATTATTAAACTCGGTTATCGCAAAATATCTTGATTTGTCAGTGTCTCGCAGATCAATTATTTGCCTTAGCCTTCGGCTTCGGCAAATGATTGATCTGCTCGTCACTGACATATGACGATATTTTGCTCAAACTCGTCCAGTAATTCTTAATTGTCTTAAGAGATATGTATTGTCATGTGCCGGTTTTTCTCTCAAAGGGAATCTTGCACGTCTGTTGTTTTGTGTGTGTGGCTAATCATTGTCATTGCTGTCAGATATGCTGCGAGGGACGTCTCTGGTCTAGACCTGCAAATACAAAGTGCTGTGGAAAACTGGGATACAACCCAGCCCGACAGGTAATATTTTTCAAGAAAAACGATTTGTAATTGAAGGTCAGTTTCTTCTTGTTTTCTCTCTAGTCTTCACGTTAAAGTCGCTATTAGCCAGTGGCTCTTCTTCTGGCGTTATTTTGCCACCATTTGTTTCCTCTTTCTCAATAAACCTGCCAGAGTTGCAGTTTTTCTTTAACAGATTTCATTTTTCTAAACCTGGTTTAATTAAACATGTTTAGTTGGTGGGAATGGGGTATAAGATGGAAAAAGTGCCTATACAATAGGCCATTTTACAGTTGTGTGCTTAGTTACCTGGCCATGTATGCAAGTGAGGCTAGAGGTAACCTTGCTTTAATGCAAACGTCTCCGCTTTTCTCATTTAATATCTGGACATTGGTCCCTTTGGCGGTAAAAATATAGCGAGTCGAGAGAGGTAGATAAACCAGATAGCAAAGTAAAAGCTTTAAATTCAGTGTACCGTTTGGAGAACGGCACAGACCTACAGTTTATTAAAAGTCCTTATGTATTATGTATTATGTTTGGTTCCAGTGGCGCATGCAAGGGAACCCCCTACCCTCTTTCTTTTAGGCGCGAAATCAGTTAAAATCTGGAGAACCAAAAATGTTTTAGGCCTTATCTACATAAGGAAAGGAAAATGTTGAGGTCTCCACCTTGGTCTGGATCCGCCGCTGAGTACGCAATATTAACTTTATGAGGAAAAAAAGACATGCATCAACGCGTTTAATCATTTTCTGATATTAAAATTCTTGCCTGTCTCCTGCCAACAACACTGTGCTGTGGGGCACTGGGATACAACCCAGCCCAGAAGGTAATATTTTTGAATAGCGATTTGTGATTGAAAGTCAGTTTCTGCATGCTTGTTTTCCAATCTCCACGTTAGCTTCGTTGTCAACTAGTGACCCCAACCTCGTTCCCAGGGTCCTCTCCTACTCGTGGTGGAACAGAGAATTAACTATGAAGTGTAAATTAAAGTGCTAAATAAACCCATGAATAACCCACTGGGCGTTAGCCCAAGTAAACGGAATCAGGGAACCACACGAGGCAAAGGAAAAATCTTTTGACCTCGGTGGGAATCGAACTCCACGACCTCCCGATTAGATCTACCGTTCATCTGCCGACTGAGCTACGACATTGGACAGAGAAAGTCGGGGACGATTCAGGTGGTGGATCGCGGCGAAGAGAAAGTAAGGGTACAACATTCATATGTACCCTTATCCTCTCCTACTCGGCCTTGGGAACGAGGTTTTGCCAGTGACCCGTCTTCATATGTCATTATTTGGGTATAGCCTCTTCCGCTTTACCTCAGAAAGCTCATTTTTCCGTGATTGTAAAATCTACATTATTCATCGCAGGCCTCCCTCCGAAACTTTAGAAATGTACTTGTATTTCGAACTCCTTACCGAAAAAAAAACTTACTTCTAAATACTTTTGTTCTTGGGCCATCGTAGTTTGATCAAAAATAAAACACAAACAGCAGTGATAAACATATTGAACTTGTTCATTTTGATAATGAATTGACTTTTCGTATATACTCTACTCTAAATGTATGTAGAGTACATACGAAAAGTCAATTCATAATCAAAATGAACAAGTCCAATATGTTTATCACTGCTGTTTGTGTCTTATTTGTGATAAAACTTACTTCTGTTTGGAGCCACATTAAGATCAAAGGTACAAAGGTAAGGTAAGTAGTAGTTGCACGGGACAGTAATTTAGACGTGCCTCTCATAAATGTCTCCAGGATTCGATCCTCGAGCCACTGCGTGGTCATTTGATTATTTCCAAATGGTGGGTGGCGTTTTAGTGTGCCACTTGCAGTGGGAGAAGTGCCTTGCTGTTCCTACTATACCCAACAGCTTCCACATGTGTTGCGTGGAGCTGGCTCTTAAGAGGGTGCTTTGCACCCGTATTGGAAGTAAAGGGCAGACAGGTTATGGCTTTCAGGGTGAATGTTCTTCTTCAATCACGTCACGCGGTAGTGGTCATCCACTGTCTCAGTGGAAAGGTCGCGTCACCTAACATTCCCCATTTAAAACTAAGCAACATCCAACAATATTCTCCAATTCTCGAAACTGCGCGTGTTGCCAAAAAACGAGAGAAACAATCAGATTCACGTATTCCCAATAGAACACAGCTGAGTGGCAGCTAATACAGATTGGTATAAATCTACTGGCGTTCTATCATGAATGCCGTTCTCTGATTGGCTAAGCTACTCACTATCTATTCTGTGAGTAGTGTAGCAGTGTTCCCTTGTTAACAACATGACAGCCGCTTCTTGGCGTTTCCGATGAGTCTGTTAAGAGGATTTAGATAAAGTTTGAACGACTTGTAGATTTATACTAAAACAATTAAATTGTTCGCTCCCTATTTCTACCGCGCGATAGTTGACTCGTGCTGCTAATATAAAAAGGGTTTTCACATTTTTAATGATTTCAGATAGTAAATTACGTGAGTTATAAAGTTGTACAAGGAAATTGGCGCACACGGAGCCATATCAATTCCACTTTGTTTCAGTAACACTCAATTTGTCTGGCTGCAAAGTGATTTTACTTGGATTTCATCCAGATCAGCAAATCTGATACCGATATAGAAGAGATGTACTTTAGGAGAATGCACAATTAGTCAATCAGATTCAAAGATTTCGGATCCCGGACAAACTAAATACTTGCGAAAAAAAAAAAATCCTTTTGTTATAATGCAAACTGGTCAATGATGAAAAGGAGAATTCTTCATTCGTTCATTAGTGGTCCGAATTTTGTATCGAAGCCTGTTGTTTGTCTTCTCATTCCTACGTTGTCTTTATCAGAACGTTAAAATCGTTCCAGGAGCCCTACTTTTCTTTACCACGACTTATTAGAAATACTTCTGTATCAGTAAGCATTATTGTCTTCAAATTTTATGTCAGTTACAGTTTAAAAACTATCAAAATATTCTGCATTACACCTGAGATAAAAAAGAAAACGTAAACATTTATCGCTGTTTTACAGATATGCCGCGAAGGACGTCTCTCGCATAAATCAGGGTATGCAAAGTGCTGTGGAAAAATGCGGTACAATCCAGCCCAGCAGGTACGTAATAGTCTCGATCAAACGCGATTTTCTTCATGTTTACTCCAGTCTGTACGCTAAAGGGACTCAGTCATGGTTAAACTGTTTTAAAAGTTTAGCTAAGCTTTTCAAATTTGTTGTTTGCAATCCGTGTTAACCTTCTTCATTCTTAACCATCCTTGTTCCTTTATGGTTTATTATCATCACTTTGATGTTTTTCTATCTTTACAAAGTGTTATTTTCAGGCTTCCTTCAATTTAACGGTAATTTTTGTCGATGCTCAAAATAACTCAAAATACCGTGACTGAGTCTCTTTAACCCGTGGACGTACAAAGGGAGGGGAGGGATTGGATACCACCCCCTGGTTTTTTCAAAGTTTTGTAAAGATGATTTACTTTAACTTTCAGTAGATCTTCATTTATCCTTTGCGGAAATTTTGATATGCAATTGTGTGTTCATCATTTTTGACGTTGCCATGTTAACCGCAAATTTCATGTAGGTTTGGCCAAAAATCAACTTCTTTGACATAATTAAGTACTTTTCTCTAGTTTTAAGCTCCGATTACCAGCCGCTGTTGGGGAAATGAGCCCCAGGATAGACCAGACAAGAGAGAGCGGCGGGTTAGGGCCAAATTCCAGAAATTTACCAACTTGCTCAATTCATAAGCATTTTGGCTTGATTTTATATTAACTTTGGTTATTTCTTGACTTCTTAAGAAAAAATGATAAATTTTAAAATGGCGGATCCGATGTCGTCATTGGCGTCCTATGACGTCACAGCCAACTAATGTGGTAGAGCAAGCTCAGTATCTAAGGTCACAGGTTTTCATTATACGGAACGACACTAAGCCGGGCATTAACAACTTTTTCTTGCAGTAAACTGGCTAATAAGGGGGTTTGGTTATGTAACTGTACTTTGTCATTGAATTCGTGCCGTCTACAAACCATTCGTAAAAAATCCAACGAGTGAACGAGCGAGTAATTCAGATACTAGACAAAGAAAGATGTGTTAAAGAACAAATTTATTTCGATTTACTTCATGTTAGTTGTATTTAGTTCACCAGTTAAGTTCTGCAAAAGTGTTTTCCCGGTGTGCAATTTCGTGCGAGATTGTTGTTGTGCTACAAAAACAATTTCTCTCAGTCGTTGCTGATCACTCGAAATCAGACTTTTCTACCATAAATTGAGTAGCAGATAGCGAGTTAATTCGTTAAGTGTATTCCACAGAAATTTTCTCAAATACAGTAACGATCAGAGAGGTAAAATCGACTGAGAGACACAGGATTATGGGCCATTATATCGCCTACCTACCAACAGCCAAACCATCTGTCACGACTTCAAAAAACTCAATTGAATTTACTTACGGTGACTTTCCTTGCCATTTAAAGGTAAAGAGAGTTAAAAGTGCGTTGATTTATTGATTACAGAGGTGTAAACAGGGCGAAAGGTGGACGATTACGGCTAATTCGTTCACAAAAATAGATCGATTCGGCGGATTCCGCCCGCTGTGGCGCCGGTCCCGATGAGGAAATCCGGCCGCTACAGGAACCAATCAGATTGCAGGATTTGTTGAATTCCGCCCGCTCACGATCTCAAAAAAAAGTACATATCTATACGCCTTATATGTTATCAATTATTTTCTGATTGAAATTCTTGCATGTCTCTTGCAAACAACACTGTTTTATAGAACATTTAGTTTTATCAACTGGGTTGATAATCTGAATTGGCCACAGTAAAGAGTTAGCTTTCGAATTTCTCTACGGTGGCCAATTCACATTAGTTACCCAGTTGATAATACTAAATTATCTTGCAATGATCCCCAACGACGCAGCACCACAGTTTCTTTAGAACAACCTCCTTTATTCGTTTATTTTATATAGATATGCTGCCAAGGACATATCTTGTCTAAACCGAGGAATGGACATTGCTGTGGAGCAAAGGCATACAACCCAACCTGGCAGGTAATATTTTCGAAGGATAGCAATTTGTTTTCTACAGTCTCCGCTAACTTTGCTATCAGCTCGCCCTCATTCGGCGTTATTTTGTCCCTAGTGCCCAGTTCCTATGCCTTGTGTCCGGGCCACGTGGTCTCGGGTTTATTTACCGAAAATAAATCAACTGACTGTGAAGGGAGAAAGGAGAAAGCAGTTCAGAAATATGCAAATTTGGCTATAAGCCTATTGTTCTTTCTCAAAATAGCCCATCTTTTCTCGCTTGTAAAATCCACACATTTCGTCTAAGGCCTGGTAAACTTTAGAGCTGTTTATTTCAAACCTTAACCCTATTCAGACTGGGGGCTTTTCGAACCCCCCCTCCGGCAAAATCGTGATAACTCCTACACCGAAAGAGCTATGACGTTCAAATTTTCTGACTTTTCCTAAAATTTATCTAAGAACATTTTGGTATAATCACCATGTCCATGTGATCAATCATGTTGCCATGGCAACCAGTTTCTGACACATAGGGTTTCGAAAATTTAAAAAATGGTGATTTTTTTGTTTTAAGATCGCGTTTTTACACTTATAGTGCTTTTTGTTGTTAAAATGGTCTTTGCTTGGGACTAGTTTTTGAATTACGTCAAAATGTTTCAACATCGAATATTTGGGGGGAGGGGTGGGGTAAAATTTGTCCCTTTTTTGCTTTGACAATAATAATAATAATTCAAATTTTAAATTTTATTGCTTCCTATTGCTTTTTCTCGCTGTACAAGTGTTTCCTTGTTACTAGTTCATAAGAAAGGATAACAAAGAGATGACTTTACCAATATTATTGATATTTTACGTATCTAAGTGGAAAAATAACAAGAAACATTGAAAAATCAGAATATGACTTCACTGTGACGTCATCATTGGGCGTGGCAAGTCAAAACTGGGTGTGGGGCTTCTTTGTACGGAGATGATCATTGTGTGTAAATTTCATGACCCTAGCATTATTGGTTCCAGAGATACAGAGGGGGGGTCCGAGGAGCCCCCCCCAGTCACAGATTGACCAAAAAAGCCCAGTCTGAATAGGGTTAAACAGAAAAAGAAAATTCATTACAGAGCGATATCATTGTCAAAAGTTCACGGCAAAGGTAAGAAGAAATCTGCGGTGTAGTAGTACAGATGTCTCTGGGAATCGAACCTCGGACCGCTGTGTATTTATTTAAAGTATTTTCGTAGGTCACTGCCTTACTCACTTCTCAGTTTTTCCAAATTTTAGAGAAGTAGTGTAAGTACAAGTGGACTACGAGTCCAAGTTTTCTACGAGCGAGTGTCATGTTACTGGCCGGCTGGGAGGTCCGTACAATGAAAATCTGTGACCGATGTCTTGAAAATGCCGCCCGACCGACCCTAAGCTGGGAAATAACATGTTTACTTTTTTTGCTGTGATAAATTGGCCAATAAACAACAAAGGCAACAATCTTTATTTACCGCTATTCAGGTAAAAACAAAAAAAGAAAGTATCAAAAACGAATGATAGAGATTACATAACTATATGTATAATTTCAGTCAGTGTGCAACAGTCAAAGTAGCAAAGCTTTCGAGTTGGCTGCTGCTTATTTACAAATAAAGAAAGCACCGATGGAAACACTAAAATAATAATTAAGACTGAACTAATTCACAGAGCAATAAATGTAGTACAGTACTACAGAGTCGTTTTAAGTTTGTCAATACTGTTTCACACAATTTAGAGGCTATATATACAGATCCTACGTAAACAGGCAGCATTTCTGCTTGCGGTCCTCTGCATCATTATGTTTTGCTATATATACCAAACGTAAATTTGCCAATGTTGGTCCTTTGACTTTTGGTTAATGAAAATTATCCTCTGAGGCGTATCTGGTGTTATACTTTTGCAAATTAGAGACTGTTCCAAGAGAATCGTAAAGTAGTCTTGGCCTCGACAAGACTTTTTTCTTCATTTTCCTTTAATCCAGTCAGGTAAAATATGATCTTAATTCTCAAAACTTTCCAACAGTTAACGCTATCTATATGTCTGTCCCGTAGTAGATCATTGGTCAAGAGAATAACTTGACTAATCATAAAAATTACAATTTCCTCGATTGTGATTGGTTTAAAAAACTCCTATTTCCCACTAATTTACTAGTCAAGTTGTTATCGGACACCTTGTTATCGGACAGTTTATTATCGGACAGTTCAATAAGCCAATCACATTCAAAGTTTAGTTAAAATTATCCAATCACATTTAAAGTGCAGTTTAAATCAACCAATCACTACCTTGGTTTCAATCACCATAGAAGCAAGTGTACAAACTCCAAAATTGGGGCTTTCTTCAAAATGGAGAATTTTTTCCCTTGAACAATGACTATATTTTAGAAGACAGTGACGATTTCTTTTATCCTGTGGCACAAATCTGTATGCCAACTATCCAGACGAGTTCCTTTGTGGATATGTTGACATGTTCAGAAGAAGTTCACCCCACCACAGCATTGTTTTATATCGCTTCGCAACAACCGCGGCAAACGGAGGTAAACATCCACTCGACTGAAATACCACTGCACAGTACGATAGTATTTCCTCCCTCCAAAATCCTCAGTTTGTTCAACAAAATACAAGAACAACGGCAGTAGACCAAGCTAAGTTTTCCCCTTGTATCGGACAGAGAAACTCGTCAGAAATAAATAATAGTAAAACCGCAGCCTCCAAAACATCGCTCGACTGAGCAATTAAATCATGGATGGCAGCATAGGTAGAATGTTGTAATGCCAAAATGCTTTAAACTGCCACTGAAAGACGAGAATAATTTGACGTTGCTAGCGGATACGTGCCTGTACAATCCAGCTCGATATCTGCGATTAATCATAAAAATTACAATTTCCTTGATTGTGATTGGTTTAAAAAACTCCTATTTCCGACTAATTCACTTGTCAAGTTGTTATCGGACAGTTTGTTATCGGACACCTTGTTATCGGACAGTTCAATAAGCCAATCACATTCAAAGTTGTAGTTAAAATTAAGCAATCACATTTAAAGTGTAGTTTAAATCAACCAATCACAACCTTGGTTTCAATCACCATAGAAACAAGTGTAGAAACTCCAAAATTGGGGTTTTGTTCAAAATGGAGAATTTTTTCCCTTGAACAATGACTATATTTTAGAAAACAGTGGTGATTGCTTTTATCCTATGGCACAAATGTTTCTGCGGACTATCCAGACGAGTTCCTTTGTGGATATGTTGACATGTTCAGATGAAGTTCAGCCCTCCACTGCATTGTTTTATATCGCTTCGCAACAACCGCGGCAAACGGAGGTAAACATCCACCCGACTGAAATACCACTGCACAGTTCGATAGTATTTCCTCTTCGAAAATCCTCATCTTGTTCCACAGAATACAGGAGCAATGGCAGTAGACCAAGCGAAGTTTTCCCCTTGTATTGGACGGAGAAATTTCAGAAATAAACAAGCTTAATAGTAAAACCGCAGCCTCCAAAAACATCGCTCGAGCAACTAAATCTAGGATGGCAGCATAGGTAGAATGTTGTAAAGCCAACAACATTAATGCATTAATCTGCCAGTAAAAGACGAGAATCATTTCACATTGCTAGCGGATACGTGCCTGTACAATCCAGCTCAACATCTGCGATTTATTCAACATTCCCTTTGCACAGTTCGGTGCCTGCATGCAGCTTCGGTAAATCCACTGCTGTATGAGAATGTTCGACCAGCAGTCCCGCCCCAATCAGTTCAAACCAAGTTTCTTCATTAGCAAATGTGGCAGAATTCACCGGTATGCCGTCGTCCAAGTACAGCATGGCCACAAAATAAAATCTCTCGGCGCCATTTTAAATTTTAAACAGTTTTGTGTTTAAAACACCAGCAACTTGAGAGAAAGTCCCCGTCCCGAAAAGCCAAGGAAACGAAGAATCATCATTGACTCTGGCTCTGATGTTTACAACTTGAAGTAAGCTGTCTATCGACTCCAACTCAGCTTAAAAACCTTGAATTTTGTACGAAAAACTGCCCTGCAGGCTAGCGTTCGGAAGTTTAACCAATTTCTGCAAAGTTCTGCGCAGTTGTGCGTTTTTCACGCATGGTTGCGTTTTTGACTGACATAAGACTTGTTTTACGCTCGTCACTTGGCAACCAGCAAATCATTTTGAATGTTGTCAATTTCAGAGCCGCATTTTTATAACTTGGCTATTTTCCTTTTCTCGGAAATTGTAATTTTTATGATTAATTGGTAATAAGACTTTGTGTCGTCCAATTCAGTCTGTAATCATACTCGTGATAAACAAATCAGACTCCCGCTGCGCGGTCGTCCGATTTTGTTATCACTCGTATGATTGCAGACCGAATTGGACTCCACTCAGTCCTATGATCATTACTTATTCAACATTCCCTTTGCACAGTTCGGTGCCTCCGTGCCTGCAGCTTCGGCAAATCCACCAGTTGTATGAAAATGTTCGACCAGCAGTTCCGCCCCAATCAGTTCAAACCAAGCTTCTTCATTAGCGAATGTGGCAGAATTCACCGGTATGCCGTTGTCCAAGTACAGCATGGCCACAAAATAAAATCTCTCGGCGCCATTTTAAATTTTAAACGGTGTTAAAACACCAGCAACTTGAGAGAAAGTCCAAAGTTACAGCTTGAAATGAGCTGTCTATCGACTCCGGCTCAGCTTAAAAACCTTGAATTTTGCAGCAAAAACTGCCCTGGCTAGCGTTCGGAATTTTAACCTACTTCTGCAAAGTTCTGCGCAGTTGTGCGTTTTTCATGCATGGTTGCGTTTTTGTCTGACGTAAGACTTGTTTTTCGCTCGTCACTGGCAACCAGTAAATCCATTTTGAATGTTGTCAATTTCAGAGCGGCATTTTTATAACTTGGCTATTTTCCTTTTCTCGGAAATTGTAATTTTTATGATTAATTGGTAATAAGACTTCGTGTCGTCCAATTCAGTCTGTAATCATACTCGTGATAAACAAATCGGACTCCCCCTGTGCGGTCGTCCGATTTTGTTATCACTCGTATGATTGCAGACCGAATTGGACTCCACTCAGTCCTATTACCATTATTTATTATGAAACAGATTACAGATGTGAAGTCCGTTAATATAAATCATAAGTAAGAACCAATCAGTATGCGAGAACAATTTTAAATATTAAATAATTAGCAATTATTGAATACGGCTTTCGTAAGATATGAAGAATTCTACAGATCTAGGAGGTTGTCATCCACCGAGGCCATTCAAATTATATCCCCGTTCTTAATAGTCTCCTTCGCAGCCGTTCTTTGTTTTTCTGCTCACCAAAAATAACACCAGGTTTTCTCGGTCAAAGGTTCAAAGGTTCAATAACCTGCTGCGGGCTGCACTTTTGACGTCATTGGTTCAATGTGACAAACTTGACTTATGACGTCATTGGTTCAGATTATGGTGAATTATGCGCGTGGTTTTGACCAATCAGAAACAGGAAAATATTTTTAATGAATAATAATTAACAATTATTCCAGGAGCGTGCGTTGGATATGAGATCATGGATAGCCGGCAACGAGGCGCCTAGCACCGAGCTGGCTGTAATCATCTCAAATCCAACAAGCGCAAGTGGAATAATTGTTTTTGCAACAATGCTCTCAAAATACAGAAAACTAAAATAAAATTAAAAGAAAAACGCCCCCCCCCCCCCGCCACCGAAAAAAAATTACTATGCACGCGCTTACCATTTTTGTAGAGGGTTGTATAAATATGTTATTGACCAAGCGTCTTTTCTGCATGTTTATGAACCGTATACGCGCACAAAAAAAAAAAAAAGAAAAGAAAAACCGAGGCCAATATCCAGCCATCTTGACCGAAAAAGCTTGGTCAATAAAGGATATATTATTTTATTATTTGGTTTTCAAAGAAATCTATCTCGCGGGACACAGCGGGTAGTCCCGAGCGGGCAAGATGGCTCCATCTTGCCCGCTCACGGAACTAGCCATATAATAAAATGGTTTATAGCTCCTGCGACTAAGCCAATAAAAACTCCTGAATTGCATTATCTAATGATTCAGTTGTTAGAAGTGTGTTTTTTTTAAACATTATTATTGGGCTTTATAAATACGGAATGTGGTGCCATGTTTAATAGTAGGTGTTCGCTAACCTCCTTGAAGATCATTGCACCCTATTTTCGTAACAAGTGTTGCTCTAACATTTTTTTCTATTTTGTTATTGCTGATCAGAAATGTTGCCGGTATAGATTCTTCACGACGGTGATCACGTATTTGCGCGGCGGGTGCCCCATACCCTGAGAGAGGTCCTCTGCAGAACACAGACGCAAAGCAATGAAGCAATGCCAAGCGTGACAAGTTCTTTCTCGTCAATTTTGGGGAATAATGGGAGTTCTGACATTTTTATAGGTAGCTACTGAGTGTGTTGGATGCGGTCGCCTGACCAACTGCTGAAGCCTCGTTAGTCTGATAATTGGTTGAAATTTTTGTAAACGAAGCGGGATAAATAAAAATTTGCTTAGCAGAAAATGAACAGGTCTGGTGTGTGTATATTGCAGGATTCAGATTCGGGACAGCAGACTGTAGACTAACCCTAACATGGACCAAATATTAGCTAAAAATTTACCATAACTCTGGAGATTAGTTTTGGCGCTAATATTAACCTTGCAGTCAGCAGTCTGCAGTCTGTGTTTTACCTCGATTTGCTTCCATATCGCTCCAGCAACTTACGACTAACAGTTTGCATGTGATCGCCAGGATTATATCGTTACGGCATAATTAAAATACTCCAGAGAACCAGCGGCAGTGAATTCAAACAGCGGTGGTGAATTCTCATACAAGCGTACACCCTTGGAAAATTCAATGCATCATGTGCGCTGAGTACAGGGTGCCGTCTGCTCTAACCAAGTTCAGGAGCCCTTTACTAGGAGCCTGCAAATCCTATAATAAGCCAATGCAACGGAAGTTTCACAGACCAGTCTATTTTTAGCTATTTTCCCGCAAAGTAGGCCAGTTTCAGTCTACATGAGCAGTCTACGTGAACATGTTGGCATCATGTCGACATGTTAACATTAGTCCATGCTTGTGATTGCAATTGGTCACTGACGTTCCTGTGGGATCTGAATTCGAGATAAATTCAAACTAAAAATAGATCGGTCTGGGAAAACGCCGTGACAGGAATATGAGGTGTTTCAGGCTCCTAGAAGCAGTCAGTATTTTTTGCCATGGAAATGCAAACTATGCATGTTATATTATACACCATCACCTCCGAAATTCAAAAAAATTGCAATGGGATTTTCGGAGCGAAATTTCTAAACAAAGGGAAACAAATATTTTAGCTGTCCTGCGCTTTTAAAATCCCTTCAAAAGAGATGTTTTCCCCTGCACTTTTCAAGAAACTACTTTCGAGACGGTCTTGTGCTTCGTGATTATCATTCACGCAGGAGACTGTAGCCTGTGAGCAGGCTGACCTTTGAGTCACGCGCGCGAGCGACGAAGAGCAAATCGATCAGACAGGGAGGAGTGTGGGGAAGAGGTGCCAAGAAAGTGCACTTTCTCGTCTCGCGGCTTCGCCGCTCGATTTCACGCTCGCGGCTACGCCGCGCGCGCCTGTGCTCCATTCTCGCCTGCTGTACTCCAACGTGAGCCTGCTCGCAAGCTAAGGAGACTGGGAATAGCACGACTTTCTATTCGGTGAAGAGCGTCGAAGATAATTTTCCTGCCCATAGTTCCGCGAGACACTCAGCTCCCAAAAAGCGCGGTAGTTCAAGACCAAACCTGATTTTTTTCTCTTTAAACTTTTAAGTTTTCTATTTCGGATTTTAGATGGATGCAGAAAGATGCGCGGACAACCAGTGCCCAAACGTGAATACGCTTTGAAGAAACTGCCGAAGAAGTTTATTTCCAGCTTGTAGGCCACTATCTTCTAAAGGCGGCGAAATACGAGATACAAAAACCCTCAACTTGTCACGTAACATTGTTTCGTTGCACTTTTTGGTCGATGTTTCCCGTTTTTCACCTGGCGCGGTCAACTTGAAGAAATGCGGCGCGCTGATTGGTTGATTTGCTAGGGCACGAGCAAATTTGTTGCACGACAAGTTTTGAGTTTGATGAAAAACGAGCAACAAAGCCAAAATTTGTTGCTCAAAGTAGACCTGGGCTCTACTTTTCGCAACAACTTTCTTCAACCCGCAGCAAATGTTTTTGTTGCGGGTCAAGTTAATCAAGCAAGGTGAAAAACGGGAAACATCGACGAAAACTTGCAACGAAACAATGTTGCGCGACAAGTTGAGGGTTTTTGTATCTCCTATTTCGCCACCTTAAGTCTTGTTCTCAAGATCTCGAAAAAGAAAATCAACAAAACTTGTGTGGCTTCGAAAATAATCTTCAAGACAGTTTTTGGTATTACATATTTGAAGTAATTTCATTAAAACAGCGTTCAACTGTCGGTTCAGTTACAAAATGATCCAAAAAGCATAATTCGAAATGGTTTTGCGATTTACTGGAAATAAAACATACAGAATTTTATTGAATTTTGTTCATATTCTACTTTACTATAGACCATCAATTAAGGCACTATCAGCATGTTCATATCTCTTCTGGAGCCCGTTTCTTGAAGCTCCCGGTAATTACGGGGCCCGTTAAGCTGTTTTGTTTTCCATTCCAGAGGGAGTTTCAAAAGGTTTGAAAATTATACAGTAAAGTCATCAAATAAAGAAACAGAATGGACTTCATCAGAGGTCAGAACACGCCCTACTTTTCTTGAGACTTTGATATTAGAATCTGATTCCGGGCCCGTTAAGTTACCGGGTCTTTCGAGGTTCGCGCAGAATTCGTCAGTATTTTACTGATTTTCAGTTTGAAACACATTATACCTAACTTTACGCCATTTCCAATTGCTTACATAGTGTTTATATCGATCCAATTAAGTGGAGAAGGTGATTGAACATGTCTAATATGTTACAGAAAAAAGAACTGTATCGAGAGTGTATCGAGGCACGCTAATGTTGAACCGGGTATTTCGAACCCCTGCTATTTCGAACCATTCTTCTTTGCCCCTCGGAGTTTAAATCGAAATAACGGGGTTCATCAGTATTCTAATCGGTGAAGATGATCATTCATTACTGTGTTGCGATAATGATTACTACTTTAATACCAAGTGGAAAATGGAGTCTTGGTCGTGTTGCGGCAACCTTATAATTACAGGGAAATGCCCAAGATTCTACCCTAAAGCTGCCAACGACCCAATAAGTTTGTACAGATCGAACAACGCAGAGTTTTTACGGTTCACTTCCGTTTCACACTCACAGAATTTAAATAATTATTCACAATCAAACAGACTGTGCTTTACACGAAGAGCGGAACAACTTTTTATGAGAGTCAAGAGTAAGTCAAGCAAAGCAAACAAGTTCCGTTGCTTTCTAATCAGACGATGTTTACGTGTGCGACTGTCTTGGTTAATATTCATTTGCGACTTTTTTTTCACATGCGTTTTCTATTTTACATAGACAGGGTTTCACAGTTGAAAGAATTTGAAATCATAATTTTGTAACAGAAACAGATTATAAATGTTACAAACTCATGAAACTTAAGGAGCTAGCATATATTACACGCTATTCAGTAAGAATAAAAACAATGACGCGAAAGCAGAGTCAACGTGGCAAACATGCAGAATGATAATAGAACACTTCATTCCATTGGACAAATCCACGATTAAACAAAACCGCTGTGGCAAATAACATTGGTTGTTAGAATGACGCGGTTTTTTCAGAAACTTGTTCTGTTCTTGTTTGCTAGTCTAAAAAACAGGGCTTTAAATAACATAGAGCAATAATTACTATTACGTTTTGAACAAGGTTTGATGAGTATCAAATTCAAAGAAGATTATGGATAGCCAGTGCAGTTATTAGTATTACTAGCATCTGTAATCGTTTTGGTAGGACGCGATTTAGTCTTGGTTCATTGCAGATTGAGACAAAAGAAGTTGTTTATGGCTTATTAACTCATGTTTAAGTCTATGGACTTCAAAATAACCGTGTTGAATCGTTCTCAGTTATAGATACGTCTCAAAATTTGACAATCGATTTTTTTTCTCATGGCAGGTTCAACCATTTCAAGTTAACGTCTTCCCTCACAGAGAATTGTACAGGCCTTGATTTGAGTAAAGGTAAGCTGAGCTATTTAGATATGCCAGATCAGTCAAAACAAATCTATGAAAGCTCAGTGGGCTCAACTTCGACAAACTTCTTCGTCGACAAACATGACAAAAAATTCACCGGAACATTTTGAAATGATGAAAGCAAAATGTCCTGTTTCGGCAGTTGTTGAGACCGACAGACATTTAAAAATCTCATGTAAATCTTTGTCTCTATTCTGGACCCACCTGTTGCCTTATCTTATCACCAAAGACTATTACCGATATTTTCAGCAATAATTCACACACGAAATTTCTCCTCAAGTGCAGCGTAGCAGCGCAAGACACAAAATAATTTAATGATTGTTGAAAATTACAATCAAAATTGCTTTTATCTTCAGTTTGTTATGTAAAACCGCACGATGAAGGTGTTCTTACCGCTTTTCAGTTTCGTCAAATTCAATTCAGTAGTAGCTGAGACAACAGTGTACCAGTTTACCCAATCATCCACCCTGGGCTACCAGTGAGTACAAATTTATGGCATTTGCTGAATTCTCTAGTTTGTTACAGCAACATTCTTTCGACGGTTTAAGGTTACCAGTATACCTTCAAATCGACAATTTTCTTGAAATTAGGATTTTGGAGACAAAGTAACGGTCAAAGAGTAATATCTAATTTCTGCAAAAAATTGAAAAAGAAACCTAACTTTTGGCGGAGAAATGGAGGTTTTAGGTTATGGCCGGAGGTAAAAGTTACCCCTTTGACTGACAGCCCTATAACGTGTAATAATCAACCGGGACCACTTTCGAGGGATAGGATTTTGTACAAGCCTTGAGCATTATTCGAGCATTTAAGTAGCGTTTTCCTGGAAAATTATTATTTTTTCCACAGAATATAGAAATAAAAGTATTTCCTTCAAGAGAATGAAGACTTGACCTCTTCACTTAACTATCACTGCAAGAAAGGGGACAAAGAGCAGACCAACAGATCGTTTAGAGAATTATCTTCTGGCGTTTTGAAACTTTTACATAAGTTGATGTTAACTTGTTATATAAAGTATACGTTTTTGTTAAGCGGTCTGAACTGTTAAGGTGTCATGGTAGGTTGATCGACAGTGTTTGGAAATCGTGCTCTTATGCGGGCGCTTTGAAAGAAAATCCTTTCAACCTATACATTTTCCGAAAGCTTAATAGTTATAAAGTACAATGATATCTTTGAAATTTTCTAAAAAGTCAATGTCGCAGTGATATTAAGAGAAATACCCAGAAACACTGCTTCGCTTAAATTGGTTCGTTTCCACGCATGAATTATCAGAGCGGCGTCATTAACATCGCAAATGTTTCCTAGCACATCACCCTCACAAAAGGGGTCGGCGATTTTCCAGATGTGTGTGGGTGTGTGTTTTTTTACAGCCCCCTAAACTTTGATATTGTCAATGCGGACGCACGAAATTAAACAAAGCCCGACACGCATTTTCGAAGGAAGTATCCTTGAACATGGCTGCCGATTTTCAGCTAATTCCGTCGGAACCCACGTAAACGAACTAAAAATTTTCATCCTTTTTATTTTGCCAAGAAAACGACGAAAAAACGTTCTATGAGGTTTCTATGATTAGCTGTTACACCCGCTTTCAGTGTTATGTGCATAGGCGACATCTTCGTTCATCTTTCGACATGCTATGTAACCTGGCCCAGATCAAAATGTTAACACAAAGTACTCTTTTACGGTCGAACTCGACGTTTAGTACTAAAATGTGGATTTATTCGACATCAAACTAAGGTTAGGAGTATCAAGAAGTCATTCTGTGAGAGATAAATCGACTGTTTTGAATGTTTACATCTTTTGAATACTTATGCTTTAGCGGCCTAATTCTTCCGGAAGTCACCATTGAGAGCTGATCGACTACACGCAAATCGTTTAATTATCTTGTAAATGTGGAAACATGCAATGTTCGCAAATCTTCTTCAGCCATGTTAGGTCAGTAATTATCATTCATTTGTCATTTCTTCCGCTAATAATATGAAAAATTGCCTATTTCACAGCAAAACAGCCTTTAAATAGCATGTCGAAAGATGGCATGTCAAAAGATGAAGGAAGATGTCGCCTATGCACGTGACACTGAAAGCAGGTGTAAAATTGGTATTATGTTGTTCAACTTTACACCTATTCGATCTCCACATATTTTTATAACCATGCCTCAAGTAGCCAGAAAGGAAAAATCTCGAGGTTGAACAAGCAAGCGAGCCAGCAAGCGCACCTTGCATGCCAGTGCTCTGAGTGCTCACTGCGTCCAAACAAATGAAAAACCGAGGAACAAAATGCGCATTCACTTTGGTTGTAGTACGACCCACGGTCACACAAAGCTTGGTCCACACTGGATTCCTCGATTCCATTAGATTTTCACCTCTTCGGCTTCTTTGAAGACGAAATTTCCTTGCGTTTTCGTCCGGGCATTAAGAAGAACAAAAGCTAAGCTTATCAAGAACAAAAGCTAACTAGGGATAAAAACCACCGAATCAAGAAGAGTTCTCGTGCACGTATCTTTCGTTCAACTAAAATCACATTACCCATGACAACTGGCCGTGAATTTTAATTAGGAATGGCAGAAACTTGGCAATGCATTGTCGGGGATAATGAGCTTCAAATATAGTTTTCCTCTTCCATCTTAAAAAGTAAAAAAGCTCTTTTCCCCATTTTTTTGCAAAATATTTATCTCAGGTATTTCAATTTGAACAGCATTTTTTTCCATTTTTCCTAAAATCCACCTACCATGATACCTTAATTGTACTGAAACGTTAAAACTTCAGAAACCTTGCAGACTATATCTCAGATTAATTGTAATGTCTCAGATATTTCTGCTTGCACGTGATTGGTCTATATATAAGCGTCAAGTGACTGAATATGCCCCAGCTAAAACGGGGGAAAATCCTAGTGGCATTCCACAATTTTCTGAAGATCCCGGGTGTGGCAAAAAAATATTTGAAGGATAATGAAACACAATAGCCTCCGTTTGGCATAAAAATGTGCTCGGATATGTCCTTGGGCAAAGGGCTAGAAATTTTTTCAATGCAGGAAGGACTACTTGCCTGTCTTGGTTGGGTAAACTGTCAACTGACAAATGGCAATACAATAACTGACAACTGACAAATAATCGAAACAACAAATAACTGAGAACTGAAGTTTGTAGTCAGATTTATTAACAACAGACCATTAAGGCCTTGCTCTTCATGCCACGGGGAGAAGGGAAATGTCTGCTGTTATTTTATTTTTTCCGGAATAGTCAGATAAATGGTTAACTTTTCAAAAATTGAACAATTTCTAGATTTTATGAAAACTTTCCAAAGAAATTTCCTTATACCCAATATTTGTCACCGTTCCGAAATTTTCGGAATGTGTGATTGACTTAGGCCGGAGGTTTTATGTCTTTACTGTGAAAGGAACAACAGATTCTTTTTCCTGTGGGTAAAAATGTTCTTTCTTATGCAAAATATTTTCATTGTTCCTGCCATGCAACATGGCTGCTGTGCAAAACCTCTACACTTCTAGTCGCTTCATGTCGCAGAAACCGGAATAAGCTCCGGCCTGATGGACCACTTGGTTCATATGCAGAATTTACCTTACCTTACCTAACTGACCACTGACAACTGAGGGATAAACGTCAACGCTGCTGAAAAGGTACCTTTGGAATGTGCCCAATTTGATGTTGCATTTTGCTAAGCAACCTTGCGTGGGACCTAAGCCGCCCATCCGACAGTGTGTCTCTGTAGATAAAAGGCGTATGTCCAGCACTAAGGGAGGTACAGTTTTCCTTTGTTCCGCTATCTGGACCGTGTACTCTGTGTACTGTCTGAACCCATTTGATAAGGAAAACAGTAGTATTATGCTCTACCCCACAGACTGATTTACGAAGCGTGTCAATGGCTGAACCAGTATACGTTGTCAGTTAGATGTGGGGGGTCCCATGCTCAGCAGAGATACCGTTCTGACTTCAAGTGATCGATATATAACTGCTAGTTGATGTGATGTTCGTAAGCTTCTCGTGATTAGAAATCTGCTCTTTTAGGCTTTAAATTTAAACGTCTGATCTCCTCAACGCTGTGATCGAATGGGAGATATCCATGAGTAATTCTCGATGGTCAGCTATTTTCTTAGGTTCCAACAGTCAAGTTTCTTCATAAATCACTTCACGACAAGATGGGACCTTCGATGTCTTAGCGCGAATGCGTATTACCTTTCTAGTTGATGCTGGGAGATTCTGCGCGGTGTAGCAAGCATAGTTTAGCAGGTTGGCAATTTTTAACTGAAACAAGGGGTACCAATGCATCCGTGATCACTACTCGCTAACCTGCCAGCCCGGTATTTTTTTGAGACAGCCAAACAGTGACTGAAATATTATATTGCTAGTGCCAGAACGCAGGTGCCAACTAGCAAATACGAGCCCAACTGAGATCCGAACAACTTGAGATAAATAAGCTATACCGTGAAATGATGGAACCCCAAAGTGCCAGCTAGGCTCTGAGGTAAAACAAACATTTACTACCTCAGAACAGGACGCTCATAAATAACTTAAATTACATCGAGAACTGCAACAACACACAACGACTACTTATAAGAACCTGCGTACATTTGAAAATTATGTACTATTTTTGGAGACATTTTGGGTAATTTTCATATTGCGTTCTTGGGTATTTTCTTGTTTTTAGAATTCGGACTTCACAAGCAATCACTATGGCTCAATTTTTTCGTACCCTTGCTGCCACCGTGTTTTTTATGTTGGGTAAGTGGAACATGTTTCTAACCAATCCTTTCCGGCCCGACAGTGATCATCATTGTCATATCTCTACCTATGTAAATACAGAGTCAAGCATGCAGGTCCCACAAATATAGGAATCCCTTACAGAGAACGGTAATAAGATCTGAAGAACTGGGTCCCTGAAGGAGATGGAATTAGCTTGCTTTTCCCTAAGTAGTTTTGTGAGAAGTGAAATATCTTAATGTCTTTGTAATGCTTACATTTGGGGTCCTTCGACCTTCTTTCTTCTTTCAAGTCGCCATGTACTGACTTGTATATGCTAGAGCCACGGCGGCTTGATGGAAATCGTTGTTTAGGTAACCCACAAAAATCCGAAGTCAAATAGCGTTGAACTGAACAAAGGACCTAAAAGTTACTGCATTAGCGTTATAGAATTTGTTGTTTGTCAGTTTCGACTATTGATTTGTAGTTCATCCTGCAATAAATTAAAAGAAGGTCTCCCTTCCATAGACCTGAAAAATGACGCTCAAAACGCCCAAAACCGTACAGTTCCGCTTTGGTTTTGAACAGTTTATGATTCCATCGGAGTTTACACTAAAAGCTTATTTTAGTGAACTTTGCATTGGCCATCGTTCTTGTCGTATCGTGTAAATTGGTAGAGCTGGAAAAATGCTTTAAGTTGTGACGTGGGGTAGGGGAAGGCTGAGAGGCAATATTTCATGAACGAAATTGACTAAAGCAGCTTATGCGTTGAAGATAAATCAGCACCCAGCCGTTACTGCAAGAAAAGGGTGTTCTTGATAAGCCATTAGCCTGAAAACAGACTTAATCTCTACACTTCTTTCTTTCCTGCAGTTGTCGAGATCTGCTGTTGGCCATGTCCCCCAAAGATGCGCCGTGATATGGATGGCAAGCGTGGCGCTTACCCAACCCGGTATCGGTGCAGCTGTGGCACTGTACTCTATGATCCAGGCTCAGAATTATGTTGCGACAATAATCGTTATCCTAAACGCCGTGGTCACTTATGCTGTGGTAATCGAACATACAACCGTTTTTCTCAGGTTTGCTGCGGAGGAGGCAAAGTGGATTTGGGATGTTGTGGGTAAGTGCAATTCTTACATGTACACGCCTTATGAAGAAGCAACTGAGAATACATCTTTTCACATCGCCAACATTTTGCTTATTGTATATCCTCTCCTTTCAATGAAAAATTTAGTCTTAATTAGCGAAACGTAAACTGCTTTAGAATTATATTATTAATAACTATAACCAAGAGGCTTCTAGAAGGACACGAGGAAAATTCACTCATTTTAGTTTGAGTAATATACAGATGTAACAGTACATGCTATCAGTATACGAATTTCAGTTACCAAATCCAAAAAAGAGCGCGCTCTTGACAGCAACCTTGGCAAGAGATGGGGAGCAATAAAATGTAAATCATTTTTTTCTCCAAGGTTTAATTTTGGCTTAGAGGCCAAACCCTAGAAAGGAGATCGTGTGAGTTGGTTTAAGTTATTCTTTTTTTCAATATTCATTAGGCTAAGCAAAACAAATAGTTTGAGGGCAGCAGATTTTTTTTTTTTAAAAATGACAGACTCAAGGAAAAAAACAAAAATCGACAGAAACGATCCACTAGCCCGCCTGTCCAGCCCAAATCCCTACCAGAGAAGATCTTACCATTAGATTTTAATCTGACGTGCTAGTGGAGTTTCAAATATCTCCGCCTGTTTGAATTTTCTTCCCGGTCATTTAGCAAAGTTTATAGTAGAATTTCTTATTCTTAACTCACTCTTGAGCCGACCTTTCTCTGATGCAGTTGTTCACTAAGATCGTAGTAAATTAACACATCATGATCGTCAATAACACTGCTTATAATCTACCGTACCAAATATTTTCGCTTGCAGGCGATTGGTTTAAAAGCTTCACGTGCCTGAATATGCCCCACCTAAAACTGGGAAATATCCGAGTGATGATCCTTAGGTTTGAAAACTGCGCGAACTGCGAAAAATATTTGAGAGGAATAGTCACAAAGGCCTGCATTTGGCGCGAAAATGTATTCGCATTGTCCTTGGGCATTATGGGCCGATCGATTATTTAAACGAAGTCTAAGATATAACCATTGTTTGGGGTTGAGCCGAGGTTAAGACGTTGTCTCGATAATCAACGGCTTAGTGATGTTTAAAATTTATTACTAAAACACGAGTCAACCGGGTTTTCTCGAATCAAAGCATATTCCTATGGAAATGCACTGTTTGCGGACTTATTTTGCATGCAAATTCTGCAGCATGGCTTCTAAAAGTCGCACAACAAATTTCAGCGAACTAGAAATATTTAATTTACCAGATTGCGTAGAGACTTTCCAGACGTGGGAAGCAAAGGCTATGACAGTAAAGCGTTGGCAAAAGAAGAAAAGGCGTGGGACGAAATTTTAACGAAATTTTTTAACTCCCAAAATCCTAACGGTATCAAAAGCGAACTCAGTCAGCTTCAAGGACGTTGGAGGCAGCTGAATACAATACAATACAATAGTTTATTGACACTCCCCTGGTGGGGCTTTTCAGTGACAATGCGACTAAAAAAAAAAAAAAAACTAATTAAGATAAGAGAAGTAGTTAACAATTCGATTAAAAAGAAAGACTGCGGTGAACAAAGCAATACAAACATACCTATTTAAGAATTAATCGTATAATAAATATTCTCACTACGTACTATGCAATATGCATATTTTAAGTTAAAATAAAATAAGATACTAGTAAGATACTAAAATACTATCATAACGTGCTATTTAAAAAGTCAGTAATCAACTTGTTTTTCAGACAAAATTTAAAAGTAGAAATCGATTTTGCAGTTTTAAGAGTACTGTCTAGATTGTTCCAAATGTGCACCATGCGGTAGTGGAATGTTCTCTGTCCGGTACTCGACTTATACAAGGGGATGTTTAATAATTGGCAACTTCGAGTCACGCGCCCGGTGACCGCAATTCTTGTTGCAAATTGATCGCTGAGGTAATGTGGAGCTTGACCAGTCATGCATTTAAATGCCATGAGAGCGTCGCGGAAGAACAGCTTTTGTTTAATTGGAAACCAACGTAGATCTCTTAGTGCGGGGGTTATATGATCAAATTTCCTGGTACCTGTAATAATGCGCGCGGCAAAGTTCTGCACTGACTGTAGTCTACAGATATTTTTGTTCGAGGTGTTCGACCACACTGTGGAACAGTACAGTAATTTGCTAAAGACTAGTGCATTTATTACTGTCACCAGTTGGTTACGGTCAAGAACATGTTTAACCCGACTGATTTGTGCGAGGCTTGACATACAAGATGACGTAGTTTTTAGAACATGGTCATCAAACGTTAGTTGCGGATCTAAAACAACCCCAAGATCTTTGGCCGAAGATGTAAGAGCGAGATCTTTTCCTAGAAGAGATATTTTGAAGTCGGGGAGTTTGGCAAGTAGTTGTCGGCTTCCAAAGACTACGAGTTTTGTTTTGTCAGGATTTAAAAGTAGAAAATTGTTAAAAAAATAAAACTCCAGTCGAAAAAGAAGCATGTATTATATTTTCTTGAAGCAAGAAAAACTGGTGGAGAAAAAGCTCCTGCCTTCCCAAGTGAAGTAAGCAAATTAGTAGCGGAAGTTAATCCCCTACAGCAGGAATTGATGCAGGAGAAGAACTTGACTTTGGGCGACACAAAGACAAGAGGGAAGTTATCACATGCGAAGTGGAGCCAAGACTACCTTCTTACCTTGACGCTATTGACAGGAAAGAGCGGCAAAAGTCACGAAAAATGAAAGATAGCCAGAAGTACTGTAATTTTCAATCGCTTCTAAAAACTTTTTATGATAATTTATAACATAATTCACAGTTATTGATGATCAGATGACATAACATTGATAGGTGCAAGCACAAAAGATCAGATTCCCTTGAGGAGGAGGGACCATTCTTGTCCATGGCGCGGGACAACTGACTCGATTTACCAACAAATTAGTGGCAAGATGATCAGAGGAGCTGCCCTAAGAACAAAGAGATCCGGCGGACCCTCGGGCGTGCATGATGAGGACTTCAGGAGAATCCTTGCTTGCAAGTCTTTTAAGAGATCAAGTACTAATTTATGCAACTCTCTTGCTACATTAAGAAAGAGAATTTGCTCAGAATATGTGGATCCGCTGACCATTGAGCCTATTCTAGCGAATCGCCTTATTCCGCTGGATAAAGGTAATGGTGAGGTGCGCCCGATTGATGTAGGAGACGTGATCAGGAGGATTATTGGCAAATGTGTTTCTAGAGTAGGTAAACAAGATGTGATTGACTCATGTGATGCTACATAAGTGTGCGCAGGTCATAAATCCGGTAGTGAGGCTGCCATTCATGCGATGCATAATATGTTCGAGTCGGATAAATTAGACGCCGCGTTACTCAAAGATGCCTCAAACGCTTTTAATTCGCTTAATAGAGCGGCAGTCTTGCACAACGTTAGAGTTCTATGTCCAATAATCGCCACCTATGCAATAAATACCTATAGAGCGCCTGCGCGACTTATTGTTATTGGAGGTAAAGAGCTCTTGTCTTCAGAAGACACTACACAAGGGGGTCCATTAGCTATGAGCTCATATGCAATCCACCTTCAAGCCCTCATTACCTACTTCTTTGGCATTCATAGTTCTGCAAAGCAGTGCTGGTATGCCGACGATGTCACTGGAGTGGGTGCGTTGACAGACATTAGAAAATGGTGGGATGAGCTGCTCGCGTAGGTCCGGCCTTAGGCTACTATCCAAACGCAAAGAAGTGGTGGCTTGTGGTCAAATCAGAGACGTTGAAAGAAGCAAATGGTGTTTGCGGGGACTGGAATAAACATCACCACGGAAGGGCGCAAACACCTCGGCGCGGCATTCGGACAGAAGTGTTATCTAGAGAAGTATGCGGACAGCAAAATAAAGGGGTGGATCAGCGAAGTAACCTTACTAGCAAAGTTTGCACCCTCTGAACCGCAAGCTTGCTATGCATCCTTTACATTCGGGTTGAGGCATATGTAGAGTAGACTTTGGAGAGTAGAGTAGAGTAGAGTAGAGTAGTTTTTATTATAGAGGGTAACATTTGACAGTAATAATTAAACTGATAACTTAATTCATCAGGACCATGCCAGATATTGAAGATCTTCTGAAACCACTCGAGTGTGCTATCTCAGATGTCCTCATACCGCCACTAACAGAACATAACTGCTCTGTGGCTGTACGAAAACTGCTAGTACTTGCTGCCCATATAGGACGCTTGGGGATGACAAACTCATCTAAAAGTGGGGAGTCAGAGTATTCACCATCCATCAGGATGAGAAAATGGCGCAATCCCATGAGATCCCAGGTGATGCAGACGTGCAAAGCCTGATGTATGCTGTTCGAAACTCGGTAAAACATGATGACCTGAGGGGGAAACAAGATGAGCTGAAGGTCTCGCTCCCAGTAAGGATACAAAGAGTCGTAGACCTGGCATGCGAAAAGAAAGCCTCTAGTTGGCTTATTGCTACTCCACAACTCCTTGCCAGGGAGGAGCTCAATAGGAGAGCAAACACGGCGCCAGCTAGATGCCTTCTCGATGTGCACTGACGTGAACTCTGGGAGAGACAACGGGCCTCCTTTTTTGCTATACGGGTATGTCACCCGAATGCAGACTCGTACAAGGAGCTTAGCCAAAAACAGAAGACCAAAAGAAGCGAAAGAAGCGAAAGTATGCATATAGAGTAATAGAAGTCGAAAATGGCGCTTTTACACTCTTGGTGTTCACCTCAACGGGAGGTATGTCTCAGTAGTGTCAGCGGTACCATTCCAGGCTTGCCGAGCTCATCTCTTCAAAGAAACAGGAGGACTACGCAACAACAATCACATGGATCAAAACGTTCGCCATTCTTCGGACTCCCCTAGTCTGTTTGAGGGGAACAAGGTCACGGAGAAAAAAGACGCAAATATACAGGAGAATGACTTAGATATAGAGAAGGGACTTGCTGGACAGACATGATAATTTCTTATAAACGAAATGTTTTAACCAATGTTTTATGCCTTCGCTTGATTGATATTTTTCCTTCTCTTACCAAAGATGTTTTTATGTACATATAATGCCATTTTTAAGAAAGGTCTATGGGATGAATAACAGGAAAAGTATGCCTTGCATTTTTCCACTTAACGGACAAAATTATATGTATGTTATTATTATTCTAAGCCGGGCATTTGCCTGAAATGCTCTCAATCCCAGGCGTTAAAAATATTTTAAGTTATAGTTATTAATTAATAACAATAACGATAACGATAACGGTAACGGTAACTATAACGATAACGATAACGATAACAACAAAAACAATTTCCCAAAAGACGACTACTACTACTATTACTACTACTACTACAACTACTACTACTACTACTACTACTACTGCCACTGCCACTGCCTACTACTACTACTTAATAATAATAATAATAATAATAATAGAAGCAACAGAAACATTTTGGCGTAATATCTTGGAGAACGATAGAGAGCACAACCATTCAGCAGAGTGGATAAACAGGGAGGAGCAGAAATATGCTGATACAGAATGCCAACCATGGGAGGACATAAGCCAAGATGAGTTGCAGACTGTCTTAAAGAAAGCAAGCAGCTGGAAGTCACCGGGCCCTGATGCAGTTCCTAACTTCTGGCTAAAGCAACTCACAGCACTACATCAACACCTACTGAATGCATATAACCAAGCAATAGAAAACCCAGAAAATCTGCCTGATTGGTTCACTACAGCACAAACATATTTACTACCAAAGAACAAAGACACAGAGACCCCCAAAAACTATAGACCAATTGCCTGTTTATCAACATCCTACAAGGTGCTCACATCGATTTTAACTGAAAGAAGCTACACCCATATCACAAAGAATGATATGTTGCCGGAAGAACAGAGAGGTTGTGTCAGGGGTTCATATGGATGCAAAGATCAGCTCCTAATAAATAAAATGATCATAGAAGACTGCAAAAAGAAGAAAAAGAACTTGAGTATCACTTGGATAGACTACAGAAAAGCCTATGATAGTGTTCCTCACAGCTGGATACTGAAGACCTTACAGATTTACAGATTTAATGAAAAACTAATCAAGTTCATGAGAACCTCAATGTGCAACTGGAAAACTACGATGAAGCTATCTTACAATGATGGATGTATTACAACAGATCAAATCAAGATCAAAAGAGGGATCTTTCAAGGAGATTCATTCTCACCTCTGCTATTTTGCCTAGCCCGTGTGCCTTTACATCAGAGCTGGCTACATCTGGGTATGGTTACAAGATCTTAAATACAAGTGCTCCAATAAGCAATCTGTTTTATATGGATGATCTAAAATTGTATAGCAAGAACGAGCAAGAACAAGTTGGAGAACTGAAAATAGTGAAACAATTCAGTGATGATATTGGTATGGAATGCGGACTTGAGAAATGTGCCAAAGCCAGTTTCATGAAAGGTAAACTGGCCTCAACTGGAAACATAGTAATAGATGTTAACACAGAAATACAAGAGCTGGACCAGGAAGGAGTATACAAATACCTGGGTGAAGATGAAAGTGATGGTATCCAGCATAGCAAAATGAAAGAGAAGATAAGAAAAGAATATAATAGGAGAGTAAGATTAATCCTAAGAACTGAGCTCAATGGAAGAAACAAAATAGAAGCTATTAATAGTCTTGCAGTCCCAGTTGTGCAATATAGCTTTGGCATCATTGACTGGAAAATCTCAGAACTGAAGAAGATTGACACAAAAACACGCAAACTACTGAACATACACAAGATGTTACATCCTAAAGCAGATGCGGAAAGGCTGTACATCCCAAGAAAAGATGGAGGTAGGGGCCTGATTGATGTAGAAACAGCATTCAAAACTGCAACAATAGGGCTTGATCACTATCTGAAGCACAAGGAAGGGCAATATCCAAAGCAGGTGCTTGAACATGAAAGATCTAAAGCCAAAAATTCAATATCCAAGAATGCTACTAAATTCAAAAGGGAAGTAACAATGCCAGAGATTGAATACAGAGAAGATAAATCTGCCTCTGAAAATGCTAAAGCCCTGAAACACGTGTTTAAGTCCAGGATGAAGTCAATGAAAGAAGAAAAGTGGAAAAACAAAGCATTGCATGGCCAGTATCCAAAGATCCTAGAGAAGCCTCATGTAGACACAGTCACCACCAACAAATGGTTGTCAAGTAATTTGAAAGGAGAAACAGAGGGACTACTTGTTGCAGCTCAAGACCAGGCAATAAACACCAGAAACTACCAGAAAGTAATATATGGCCAGCAAGTGGAGAGCAAATGCAGATTGTGTTCGCAACATGAAGAGACAGTGGACCATATTGTATCTGGATGTGAGGTATTAGCCAAAACAAAGTACATCTCCAGGCACAATAATGCTGCAGCATATCTCCATTGGAGCATATGTAAAGATCATGATATAGAGATTACAGACAAATGGTACGAACACGAACCAGAGACCGTGATACACAATAAAGATAACAACATCACCATCATGTGGGACATGCCAGTCAATACTGATAGAACTATAACAGCGAACAGACCAGATATCATCGTTAAAGATTCAGTGAATTCCACCTGCAAACTTATTGATATGACTGTTCCATCAGATAGAAACATCGCACTGAAGGAAACTGAAAAAAAATGCAAGTACAAAGACCTAGAACTAGAAATACAGAGAATGTGGCATATGAAAACCGTAGTGATCCCTGTGGTTGTTGGTGCGCTTGGTACAGTGAAGAAGGGTATGGTAGAAAACATCAAGAAAGTATCAGAAAGAGCTAATATGACAGAGATTCAAAAGATCTGCATGCTGGGATCTGCACGAATCCTCAGAAAGGTGCTCAGTGTATGAACAGAATGATTGACTTGAGTGACTGACGCTCTCGGTGCATGGTTTGCGCCCGGCTGATGCACAAAAAGAACACCAGCAAAGACTGTGATAATAGAGACAATAATAATAATAATAATAATGATGATGATGATGATGATGATGATGATCATAATAATCACTTTATTAAAGTCTCAAATTTACTAAGATGAGCTAGCGTTTGGCATTGCCACTTTCGTCGGCAACAATGTCATCTTCATCTTCAATGTCCTCATCAAAGTCTTGCTCTTGATGCATAAGGGCGAAATTATGCAACACTGCAGCGGCCACAATAATAACGAGGGTATTCGTCAAGGCGGTGCGTAGTCCCAAGTGCAGACACGGAAAATGTCGCTTTAGCAAATCAAAGCATCTCACAATAACACACCTCGTACTTCTATGCGCAGCATTGTAGCGCAGTTCTCCTGCATTCTTTGGCTCGAGGATTGGTGTCATTAAATATGCTCTACAAGCGTATCCACTGTCACCCACAAGATTGCCATCAATTGCTCCATCCCTTGCTTTGTCTGCCATGTTGCTGTTCTCAACCATGCGTGAGTCGTGAGTAGATCCAGGCCAGCGGGTTACGATATTAGCAATAGAGACATCGCTATCCTTACGACTTGGACGTTAATGGAGTAAAAATGCTTTCTGTTAATAGATGCCATAGCATTTTCTCTGTTTGGACATATGATCCTGATATGGGTACAGTTGATGGCCTCGATCACGCCTGCAAAGTGCGCACTCTCTTGGTATCAGCCACGTGCTCTGGGAATGACAGGAATGGTCGTTTTTGTTTTCAATAGCACTTGAAACCTTGTGAATGATGCGCATGCAGCAAATACAGAAACACCAAATAAATCGCTAATAACACTGAAAATTAGCACTTGCTGCATTGGTGTAAGCGGCAGACCTCTCTTTGTTGGTTAATGACGATCTTTATCCAAAGTTTTCACGAGGTCACTGACCGACTCCTTTCTAAGGCGAAAACGCAATCGAAAGTCTTTATGGTGGTATTCCTCTAATGGGTTAAGTCTATCAGGGAGGTGTCAGATTCGTCGAACTTGTATATTTCTACTATTGGTGTAGTTTCTCAACTGCGCTGCAGCGCAGACGTCCCTCCATTTCAAAATGGCTGACCATGAAAATATCGTTAAAAAGCGTTTAAACCTACTTTTGATCAGGTTTAATTTCAACCTTGGTCACAAGGTCACATTTTATACGTATTTTGCTTCTCCCCACCCCTGCGCAATGTTGACAACTGATGTAACGCAAGTTTGCATTTGACTGTTTTCTGATATTGAAAGGGGGGATGGGGGTGATTGCACTTATTCAATAGGTATTACGGTTATGAGTTCATGTTTTTGCCATTTTCCAACACAATTTGCCCACGGTTGTCTGAGTTTTCATATATCTTAAATGCAAAATAACTTGCACAGAAATTTACAAATTCGAACCAAACGTGGCACAGGCACTATTTATCACTTGCTCAATAAAATGACTGCGAATATCTGGTTATGGCCTAATTCCCTAACTTGATTCGCTGCTTTCATTTTCCCTCAAAATTGAGATTTTTATCATTTCTACGTCATGTAACAAACAACAAAATATATCTCAGCTACAAATATCTCAAGAAAGGCCCATTTTTCCTCCAAAAGGTTGTTCCTAGGCAAAAAAAACTTTACGATCTTTGAAAGGTGTTCCTATGAGCTACTGTCATTCCAGACACACTTTTTAGGGCTAGGAGGCACGGTTTACATCTGTTTTTGAACGGTTTACAAACGAGGTACAAGTGGTTTTGAAGCAATAGACCTCTTTAGCTTGGGCGGCTTGTTTTCCCATTGTATACCACGTGATATTCTCTAGTGAATTTCTCTTTTATCCACCTTAAAATTATTCATTCATATGCACGGCACTATTTAAGAATTTGAAAGCAAGAATTCTCGAAAGTATCATCACGTGGTCTACATTGGGAAAACAAACCGCCCAAGCTAAAGAGGTCTATTGTGACGTCATAGATAGAAAAAAAAGTGTTTAAGGAATTGGATATAGAACTGTATATATGTACTTATAACTTGTCTGCCACGAACAAGTTCCAACGGTTTACAAATGCTTAACCCTGGAATATAAAAGAAATCTTCTCTTAACGTTTCTTTATAAAGCAGTTGTAAACCGTGCAATTTGTGTGTGAGTCTTAATTTTATGCTACTTTGTGTGCTTAGTTGAATGCTGCCATCAAAATGATCCACAAACCGAGCTGTAACGTCATTTTGACGTCCTTCTCAGTGATAATCCGTTTGAAAACCGTCACGCGATATTGCAACGCGTCGGTAAAACAGTTCCAATTTGTGAGGCTATTGTTTATATATTTCTTGAAGAAAGGCATTAAAGTTTCCACTGTTGATAAAAGTTTATTTACGTCAATAACAGTTCACTATATTATTTAGAGAGGGAGCAGTGTTGGGGTAAACTACTGCTAGAAAGTATTGATTCTAGAATGGTCAAGGTTGTCAATTCGTTACAACTGCTCTCTACGTGCTGTATTCTAATTCTATTCTTCCCTAATGAAATTACTTCTCTAATGAAATTACTTCCTTAATGGCGAAGGTCTTCTAGACCTCAAGCATTTTTTTGATTTACATACTGTTAAGGAACCAAGCTCGGAAACACTGCTCCGCTGGGCTGAACTAGTGTCAAACACTAAACTGTTTTTCATTCGCTGACAGTTATTATAAACAAATCAATGGTGTGGCCATGGGTACCAAAATGGGACCCAGCCACGCCAATCTTTTCGTAGGCTACATTGAACACCAATTTTTCAATCAATACAACTACCGTCGCTACATTGACGACTGTGTCGGCGCCACTTCCTCCACCAGAGAGAAACTCAATCAATTTATAACTGCTGTTAATTCATTTCATCCGGCTCTTAAATATACCTGGGAAATTTCTGATACTTCTTTAGCATTTCTAGATATCAAAGTTTCTGTCGAAGGCAACGGTTTATGCACTAGTGTGCACTAAACCCACACACTGTCATAGTTATTTATTGTATTCATCTTTACATCCATCACATGTCAAGAATTCCATTCCTTATTCTAAGTTTCTTAGACTTCGTCGCCTTTGTAGTGAAGACTCTGATTTTTCCTGAAAATCAAAGGAAATGTGCGAGTTTTTCGAAAAACGCAAACGCAGTTCTAGGGCTTTAAACTCTGGACGAGGTGTAAAACTTGTAACAATTGACTGTTTGATTACACTTAAACCTCGTTAACTCTGTTTTCTAACAACGTGATCGTTTACTCCACCTTTGTTTGCAAATCTAGTATACCGATAAAAATACCAAAGCTCTTATTCTAGATGTGAATTTGTTTTTCTGTTCTTACAGGGCATGGAAGTAAAATCAAGGGAGGTAAATTGGACAACTCTAGCCCTTGAGAGACGTAATTTTGTTAGCTACGGAAGTCTTTTTGTTTCTCAAGACGTTGAATTATTGCACTTATTATTCAACGGCTCTTGTGGGTTTACTGTGGGGTTTCTTTGGGATTTTGTTAGAGATTTCACTGCCATACTTATCAACATGCACCGTTTAGTGGATCTTAAATGATTTTACAACTATCATTACCTCTTACCGTCACATGTCGAGACGCACAAATGCACGAACAGCTCTGCCGGATCATGTAACACACCTTCTGTTGACAAGCCCTGAATGTTCTTTAAAATCTGATTCTTCCTCATACGAATCTGTCTCATACTCATCAGTTTGTTCTCTGTGATCCTCAAAAACCTCAATAACATCCCCTTCGCCCCGTCCACAAATTGTATGCTAACAACGCTTGTGGTACTGCAATCGCTGATGATACATATGATTGTCTTCTTTAGGGAATTGAAGTCTCACTACAGACTCGTTGGCAGTGTGATGAACGGCGTAGACAACGCTACCGTCTTGAAACTTTTGAAGGTTTTCTTGTTGTCCTTCGTTTCTCTCCGTGGCACTTCTGTCAATAATTATCTTCTTTACGAAATTTTCATCTTCTTTTGCTTCTTGTCGTGATGTCTGTTTCAGCTTCTCACTTTAGATTCGTCACCTTTCTTCTCAGAGGCGTTCATCGACTTCGGCTTGCTTTTATCAGATGGAGCCTGCGCCTTCAGCAACACCCGCCAGGTTTTCCGGTCCAGTTTGTGATTTCTTGAATAATAACGTGATAATATGTACTAAAACATTAAATAGCGCCTGTTTTTTGTTTTCTCGTCAGCAAGCTTTTGAAAAACATGTACAGTTTGCATCAGCAAATGCTAAGCAAATGCTCGTCTCTTTTGCATTTGCGTAGCTTCACTCGCAGAGCCAACTGAACGTTAGGTTTTTAGAAACGAACAATTTCAACGGCGTGTAGTAATAAATGTTAAGCTACGGCGTTGCATTGTTCATTTACCAATTAATTAGAAAGAAGGTTATAAACTGTTTTGATCACCACTTCTCTTCGTTAAAGATTTTTCTTCTCAATTTTTGCCTTCCTGAAAAATGGACGGTGTACCACAAACATTCCGCTCAACAAAACAGCAAATACAAAACGTGAAACCAAAGGTTAACCAAGCTAATTATTTGAGCTTATTTAAAAGAAATAAAGTGATACATCGAACTCTGCTGCACACTAAAACTAACAGAGCGTTCCACACTTACCGTTGATCTTACTGCTGCTTTCATCCGATATTAAATTAAATTTGGAAGTTGAAGTTGCCATTGCCCATCCGTCACAATTTTCGCATTTGCCCACAGGCGATATCGCCAGGCGAAATAATTTTAACGAGAACCCGCCAATTTTATATTGATAGATGCGCTTGCTCCTGTAGTCCTAAAAACTCCGTAAGATGTTTTTTAGCTCAGGTACTCCTTTTTGAGCTTCATTGTCCACCGGAACCCGGCTTCGATCGTTCACTAGCGAGCGACCTCTTCACCTTTTGGAAAAAAAACTCACGATGACTTTCACAATCCTACTCATGGCCCCACCACATCGGGAAAAACAACACGCGGTGAAAATGTATCAGCAGGGCGTCTCGTCAGCTCGATTACGAGCCGCGCCCTCTTCTAGAAATGAGCCCCTCGGCTTCCCGAAAAGAAGGATCGCGGGACCTGAGTAATTTGAAGACAGGAATTTTTACAGTTGACTAAATCTGGATTTAATGTGGTTACGTCTGGTGAAATAAAGCCCAGCAAAAGATCTGGACTTTCACTGACCTAGAAATAGATTTAAACTTCTGCTCTTTTGGAATGCAAACATACCTATGACGTCAGACCATGTCGGTTGTCGGTAATTTTTTCCTCGTTTTGTCGGTAGTCAGTACTAGTTTTCGCCCTTTGTCGCTAGTCGGTTAACCTCATTCAGACCCTCCTACCAACGTCTCAGAAGGAGACTAACAATAGAATACCATTCACTCTCATATTTCACCCTCACAACCACGCAGTAAAATCCATCATTCTAAAAAACTTTAAATTACTTCAAAATGAACCCGAGACTGGCAGAATGTTTTCGCGACAGAAACATAGGTAACTTTTTAGTCAGAAGTGTACAATCCGGTACTTTTAAATGTGCTCGCGCCCGATGCAAAAAACATGTCCTTTCATCTGCAACGTTGAGAAATTGTCGGGACCCAAGCGATCCATTAAGATCACTGATCATTTTACCTGTACCTCAGCCAATGTCATCTACTGTATAACTTGTACTTTTTGCAAAAAGTTATATCAGCGAAACAGGTGGACGAATAGGCGACCGATTCCGAGAACATCTTCGCGACGTAGAGAAAGACGACAAAAACGCATCTAAACCAGTCGCTAGACACTTTAATCTAGTAAATGGTTTGAACCCAGGAGCATCATGATGATGTACAGCAATGTGATTGTTGGCATCACCATTTCTCGTGGCTCGTTTGTGTTCAGTCAGTCTCGTGTTAAAGTTTGCTGTACATCATCAACTGACAAACCACAACATTGACTGGGACTCTGCTCAATGCTTAACCTACAGTACTAGCTATTTTCAACGACTGACTCTGGAAAGCTGCTACACTAACTTAGAACAAACTCCCCTTAACAGAAGCCAACAACTACCGGCACCTTACAAATGACTTATCCGAGACGCAAACAAAACCGACAAACGGACTTCTGACAGACCGACTTAATTTTGACTAACAATAGACGGACCTCAAACCGACCAATTTGACTAACAAAAGACGGATCGAAACTGACCAATGACTAATCACAAACTTTACACGAGTCTTTCAGCCAATACCATCATGGCTTAACTGACCAATCGTTCTCAACGGACCAGACTTATAACAACATGGACTGACAAACACTATTCACTTGACTCTGAAGATGACTTCCGCTCAAGTTGTCGAAACGTCAGTCACCAACAACAGTTTTTTTCAGAACTACGCTCACCCGGACGATCACACAATACGAACTACACTTTAATCTGCCGAATCATTCTACGCAACATATGGCAGTCTGTGGCGTCTCCCTACATCAAGGAAGCACAGAAAGCCGCAAAAGTCTAGAACAACAATTTATTTTTCAAATCGGCACTCTTAATCCTCACGGTATCAACGAACGCTTTTCATTCAACTAATTTATTTTGTTGTTTTTCACGTTGCTAGGCACCAACCAGTAGCGTAGCTCCGCATTTCTGTATATAAACCACAAACAACCCACACTCCCTCGATTCGCTCCGACGAAGGGCTAGCTCTCGAAACGTCAGCTTCAGAATCTCTTTACGGTGGCCAATTCACATTATTAACTCAGTTGATAAAACCAAATTATCTTGTAATACTCCCATCGACGCAGCACCACAGTTTCTATAAAAACTTACCCCCTTTACTCTATGAAATTACGATTAAAATGTTGCTCAACATATTAAAATGCTCATTTGTCATGACAAAACTATTGTTTTTTTTTTTTTTTTCAGAAAAAAACCTCGCGGTAAGTGCTGTGCGGGTATGCCATATTACCCTTCCACTGAGGCCTGCTGCGATGGACAATTATCATCACTCGTTGGAATCACTTCACCAGCCTGTTGCGGAAAAGAGGTTTATGACAGCAATCAAAAGGTAATTTACCTGGTACGGCCAATTCAAAAGTTTACAAATAGATTAAATGTTGCTGTGGCTCTGTTTCGTAATTGATCACAGATGACGTCAAAATGACGTAAGAACAAAAACACGAGGCGATAGCCGAGTGTGTCCTACCACAATTTGATGTAATTTTTGACGTAATGTTTTGATGTTCTTACCACATTTCGACGTCATCTGTGATCTTTTACTGAAGAGATGCAAGGAAACATGGGATATATTTTATCTATTTGAGAAACAAGAAATTTGCTAATAACGTAATCCTTGCATCTGTCCTCCAAAATATCATAAGAAAGTACCAATCAAAATGTAAAAATAACTAACTAGTATTGGACAGGGTTAAACAAAACACCCTAATTCTCGTTCATTCAAAGCAGCCAAGTCAATGATATGGGATACAACCCAGCCCAGCAGGTAATAAGAAAAGCTATTTTGATTAAAGGTCAATTTGTTCATTTTTTTCTCAAATATCCATGTTAACTTGGTAATAGCCAGTGGCTCGTCGTAATATTTTTCAAGAAAAACGATTTGTAATTGAAGGTCAGTTTCTTCCTGTTTTCTCTCTAGTCTTCACGTTAAAGTCGCTATTAGCCAGTGGCCCTTCTTCTGGCGTTATTTTGCCACCATTTGTTTCCTCTTTCTCAATAAACCTTAGTTTTCTCTACTTGTAAAATCCACACTTTTATCGCAGGCATACAATTAATTATGTTTACATTCTTGCATGTCTGTAATATTTCTCTAAACATTATTTTCAACATTATAATCCATACGTTCTTTTGCGCGCGAATCGTCTAAACGCATCACGTGACTGATGGAGCCAAATGAAGGCTATTGTTTGTTTTAAAAAAAAATCACTTCAGATAAAATAAAACGTATACAATAGGCCGTATTTGTATTGATGGTATTGGACTGGAGTTAGCTTGGAATGGAGGCCAATGCGGGGGGAATATCATTAAAAAGAAAAACTCCTTGCACTAGCCTCACTTTTAAGCTAGTTGTAATCAAATACCTGGCGTGAGAAAATGGGTATATTAATTATACATATAACTCTATTTTCACGCGAATTCTTCCATGTCTGTTTCATTTCTCTAAGCATTGCTGTCTTACAGATATGCTGTCAAGGGTGTCTGTCATCTAAACCGGCGAATGCACAATGCTGTGGAACACTGGGATACAACCCAGCCCAGCAGGTAATAAGAAAAGCTATTTTGATTAAAGGTCAATTTGTTCATTTTTTTCTCAAATATCCATGTTAACTTGGTAATAGCCAGTGGCTCGTCTTCACTTGGCGTTATTTGGCCATAAGTTTCCTCGTATTCCTCAAAGGTTTATCTTTCCGCGCTTCTAAAATCCACCTTTTTTGCAAGCCACATTAAGTTCCATTCGATATATTTTGAACACTAACACTAAGAAAAAATATTCGCTTAGTGGCAGTGGTATTTAGGCACTTAGTTTGGGCGTGGCTTTTGTAAATGTCTCAGGGACTCGATCATCTGACCATTGGGTGGCCACTTAGGTACTTCCACAGGCCAATACCTCACTGCTAATCGTGTAAGGGGCTCGAAAAACCTAGAGATCTGTGTTATTGTCTGTACTAATTGTGATCCTTTGTTAGATCTTATTAACTCTACTTGTTGTAAAATTCTTAATCCGGAAAAGCATCTGATGTACTTTCTTTCGGAAGACGGTTCCACGGCATACCGTAATCGATAAAGATTATCGTCTAACATGTTGCGCAATTGCTTGACGAATTAAAAGTATTCTGTATTATGCCTAATACCCCATTCACACCAAAACTTAAACATGTTTAAAAGTTGTTTAGTTAAACACGGTTTAAAATTGTTTTCTTTATAAAAGCTGCTTACTGATGTTTTTTTTTTACTTCAGATTCAGCACAAATTAAAAAAAACACTTTTAAGTTCATCTAAATCCTGCGTAAAAGCCAGAGTTGCAGTTTTTCTTTAACAGATTTCATTTTTTAATATCCTTCAATTTATTTCTGATTGAAGTTCTTGCATGTCTCTTGTAAACAACAATGTTTTATAGATATGCTGCCAAGGACGTCTCTCGTCTAAACCAGCGAATACACTCTGCTGTGGGGCACTGGGATACAACCCAGCCCAGAAGGTAATATTTTTGAATAGCGATTTGTGATTGAAAGTCAGTTTCTGCATGCTTGTTTTCCAATCTCTACGTTAGCTTCGTTGTCAACTAGTGACCCCAACCTCGTTCCCAGGGTCCTCTCCTACTCGTTGTGGAACAGAGAATTAACTATGAAGTGTAAATTAAAGTGCTAAATAAACCTATGAATAACCCACTGGGCGTTAGCCCAAGTAAAGGGAATCAGGGAACCACACGAGGCAAAGAAAAAATCTTGGGAAATCGAACTCCACGACCTCCCGATTAGATCTACCGTTAATCTGCCGACTGAGCTACGAGATTGGACAGAGAAAGTCGGGGACGACTCAGGTGGTGGATCGCGGCGAATAGAAAGTAAGGATACAACATTCACATGTACCCTTATCCTCTCCTACTCGGCCTTGGGAACGAGGTTTTGCCAGTGACCCGTCTTCATATGTCATTATTTGGCTATAGCCTCTTCCGCTTTACCTCAGAAAGCTCATTTTTCCGTGCTTGTAAAATCTACATTATTCATCGCAGGCCTCCCTCCGAAACTTTAGAAATGTACTTGTATTTCGAACTCCTTACCGGAAAAAAAAAACTTACTTCTAAATACTTTTGTTCTTGGGCCATCGTAGTTTGATCAAAAATAAAACGCAAACAGCAGTGATAAACATATTGAACTTGTTCATTTTGATAATGAATTGACTTTTCGTATATACTCTACATACATTTTCAACAGTAACAGTTGAAATTTAAAACAGCTATTTATATATAATAAAGCGGACGAGGGGACTGGAACCTAGATTAAGCAAATACTTAACAGTAAAATTGGAGGTTGACGTTGAAAGCTGGCTCAAGTTCTTGAATAAATAAGGTCTCTTTTATTTTACAATGATAGTCTGTTTTGCCCTTCACTAAAATATCGAAATGATCCCACTTGATGTTATGTCCAGTGGCCTTGACGTGGTCAGCAATGGCTAGAGTATTGTCATTTTTAGCCAGGGCCTTAAAATGTTCCGTTTTTCTATCGTGAAGCCGTCGTTTAGTTTTACTGATGTAAAAAACATTACAATCTCAGCAATTTGCTCTGTAAATAACTTTGGATTATTGTGAACGAGTAATACGGTCCTTGTAAGAAAAGAAAGATGTTATGCATCGAGTGCTCTGAAAAACTGGACAGTATCACGATGTAACTAGACTGGTTTCTTTCTTTGTCGCGTCATGCCGACCCAACAAAGTGACAGACAAGCGCTATTTATATCCCATTCGCCACTCTCGCGTCCATCTCTCGTTTACAGGAAGAAAGGTCAACTCGCTCAACTAGTCAGGGAAAGCGACTTGTTTTTTCGTGTAAAACGGCAAATAAAAACTGTATTGACCAATGTAGTGGTGGAACAGGTGAAAAGCCGCATGAATAATGCAAAAACAAGACAACGGTAAGTCCGTGGGTCAGAGCTTCATGCTAACCATATATGGATATATATGGATAAGACAATATGGGAGTGTGCTCTATATGTGGGCTAGCATTGAGTTCTTGCCAGTCCATGGTTCATACATGTAACAAGCCTGAATATGCTGATGTGCAATGTTATGATGGAATTAGTTCAAGAACTCAAACCGACCCTAAACGATAATGTAAGCAGCGAAAAGCTTTACCAGTATTAGTTTGCATCTTTTGTATGCAAATATGTTTGTTCTCAGCTTTTGTCATTGTTATTGTTAATTAGTTAGTTATCTAAAATTTAAACTTAGTTGCTTCTTGTATTATTAACGCTCACTTCTGAAGATGTATGTAGAGACATACGAAACATCAAGTTAAAGTTAAATAATTTTGTTTTCCAACATGCGTTTTATTGTCATGTTTGTAACTACAGTTTGTGTGCTATTTCTCATTAAGCTACGATGGCCAAAGAAAAAGAATTTTTAATAATTTATACGTTGAAAATAGAAGGTTTAGTTTAGTTCAATTTGCCGTAAAGGAAAAAAAAACAGAACTAGTAAAAAAAACTCGCAAATTTTATTTTATAATACCTTCCGAATAGAATGCTTCCTGTAGAAATTAGCTGCTATGCTGTAATTACATAGAGTTATTATTTGTATAGTAGCTACCCATAAGGGTTGTACATGATGTAGCATAAATTAGAAAAATAATAAAGAAGCTGAAGGAAAAAAAATAACGCTGTAAGCTGTTTGAGCCTGGGTTATCAGCATACATAATAATCAAACTTGATCAGATTCATTGTGCATGTCTTTGTCATTGCAAGAACAAACGTGCAAGAAAAAAATGACACCTAAACAACTGTGGCATTTTTAAATCGAAAACGTAAGCCTATAACTGGAATTTTATTTTGTGTTCATAAGTCCACGTTAGACTGCAAATATCTTGTTAGAAAACTTCCTTGAATAGTTGGCTAGTAGAGGTAAAGCATTAAACATAAACAGCACATCCCTAAAAAAAAAATGTTATGATGGAAATTTTACTGATTTTATACACGAGTCCTTATCGTATTTACAAAACTGTCCTTAAAGCTAAAAACAAATAAATCGGAGTCAATCTCTCAGACTATACCTGAGCGAAGAGAACCTAACAGAATGTCTGAATACTGAAAAATAAAACCAACGAGTAAAGGTCTGCTTGCTCGAGTACAATGTCAACAAAGAAACGCTCGCACGAGCGCGATCCTTGGTTCTGTCCTGGTGTACAGGTTCACAAGGGAATAACCATTGTTCTTTCTTTGTTTAGGAGTCATTGGTTCGCTGTTGTGTATTGTTTGGTCCTTTGTGGCGGCTCTTGTGAACCGGTACACGAGGACAGAACCCGATCCTTTCAGTCTTCCCCAATGCTCGTGAATCGGTTTCTTTACAAAAATCCTGCTATGTTGCTGGTTCTATTGCTTCTCAGTCCTTTCCCGATTTTCTGAACCTTTCTGAAAGCTGCCGGGAGAAAGCCGTCTTCGTCCAGCGCGATAACACTTCCCTCCACTAGAAGTTCCGTCAAACGGCATTGAAGTTAACACCAAAAAGTCTCGATTACACACAAATTGGCATTTTACGAGAACCATGTATCACTGTTCTTTGACTCTGAGAAGTTTTAGGGCAAAGCCAAGGTTGATTGAAGACGATGCAAATGGATTTATGAAAGCTCTATACCACCATTCCCGCATCTTTGAATTCGCAACCGCCTGTCCAAAAATCAAAAAATCTTGTGCATGCGCAAAAACGTGATTGTGTTCCTTTAAGGTTAACACAAGAGTAGAATTTGTACACACAAGATTTCAGGCGTTTAGCGACTTGGTTGCTTTGCAAACCTAAGTAGGGAAGTAGGATAACAATATCTTAGTTTCTTAGGAACTGTAGGTTGTTTACCATTTACCCAAAAAAATCGGGAAATTTCGGATGGAATTTAAATGGAAAGATTAATTTTGCCTCCCAGAACGGAAATTTTCTCGGGAAAACGGGATTTCTTGAAAGGTAGACCAAAATTCCTAAAAGGAATTTTTGAATGGAAAAGTGCGTTCCATTTGCTACTTTTAACTAGTTTCGGGCCTTTTGGCTTGGATCGCCTTTGATTCTATCTTCCAGGAAAAAGTCGTGGAAATGGAACGAGCTCCATTCCACTGAAAATTTCCATTTTGAGTTTTGACACGTACCATTTACAACTGTCGACCAACCGGTTTCTCCGAGTAAATGGTAAACAACCGTAGCCACTGGGTTGCTATGCTGATGTTGTCTGTTTTTGTTCAAAACAGCGTTGATATGATAGTTAATTATGTCTTGTGGGTAGCCGTTCTGAAGAAGGAGTTTTCGAAGATCATTGGGGGCAGATTGTAGCGAGGAGCCAGATGTAAAATAAAGGAGACCTTATTTATTCAAGAACTTGAGCCAGCTTTCAACGTCAACGTCGGAAGTGAAAAGCTGATGCTTTATTAGTCTGTTCTGGTTTTTTTATATTTTACTGTCAAGTATTTGCTTAATCTAGGTTCCAGTCCCCTCATCAGCTTTGTTATATATAAATAGCTGTTTTAAATTTCAACGGTTACTTTTGAAAATGTATGTAGAATACATACGAAAAGTCAATTCATAATCAAAATGAACAAGTTCAATATGTTTATCACTGCTGTTTGTGTCTTATTTGTGATAAAACTTACTTCTGTTTGGAGCCACATTAAGATCAAAGGTACAAAGGTAAGGTAAGTAGTAGTTGCACGGGACAGTAATTTAGACGTGCCTCTCATAAATGTCTCCAGGATTCGATCCTCGAGCCACTGCGTGGTCATTTGATTATTTCCAAATGGTGGGTGGCGTTTTAGTGTGCCACTTGCAGTGGGAGAAGTGCCTTGCTGTTCCTACTATACCCAACAGCTTCCACATGTGTTGCGTGGAGCTGGCTCTTAAGAGGGTGCTTTGCACCCGTATTGGAAGTAAAGGGCAGACAGGTTATGGCTTTCAGGGTGAATGTTCTTCTTCAATCACGTCACGCAGTAGTGGTCATCCACTGTCTCAGTGGAAAGGTCGCGTCACCTAACATTCCCCATTTAAAACTAAGCAACATCCAACAATATTCTCCAATTCTCGAAACTGCGCGTGTTGCCAAAAAACGAGAGACACAATCAGATTCACGTATTCCCAATTGAACACAGCTGAGTGGCAGCTAATACAGATTGGTATAAATCTACTGGCGTTCTATCATGAATGCCGTTCTCTGATTGGCTAAGCTACTCACTATCTATTCTGTGAGTAGTGTAGCAGTGTTCCCTTGTTAACAACATGACAGCCGCTTCTTGGCGTTTTCGATGAGTCTGTTAAGAGGATTTAGATAAAGTTTGAACGACTTGTAGATTTATACTAAAACAATTAAATTGTTCGCTCCCGATTTCTACCGCGCGATAGTTGACTCGTGCTGCTAATATAAAAAGGGTCTTCACATTTTTAATGATTTCAGATAGTAAATTACGTGAGTTATAAAGTTGTACAGGGAAACTGGCGCACACGGAGCCATATCAATTCCACTTTGTTTCAGTAACACTCAATTTGTCTGGTTGCAAAGTGATTTTACTTGGATTTCATCCAGATCAGCAAATCTGATACCGATATAGAAGAGATGTACTTTAGGAGAATGCACAATTAGTCAATCAGATTCAAAGATTTCCGATCCCGAACAAACTAAATACTTGCGAAAAAAAAAATGAAAATCCTTTTGTTATAATGCAAACTGGTCAATGATGAAAACGAGAATTCTTCATTCGTTCATTAGTGGTCCGAATTTTGTATCGAAGCCTGTTGTTTGTCTTCTCATTCCTACGTTGTTTTTATCAGAACGTTAAAATCGTTCCAGGAGCCCTACTTTTCTTTACCACGACTTATTAGAAATACTTCTGTATCAGTAAGCATTATTGTCTTCAAATTTTATGTCAGTTATAGTTTAAAAACTATCAAAATATTCTGCATTACACCTGAGATAAAAAAGAAAACGTAAACATTTATCGCTGTTTTACAGATATGCTGCGAAGGACGTCTCTCGCATAAATCAGGGTATGCAAAGTGCTGTGGAAAAATGCGGTACAAACCAGCCCAGCAGGTACGTAATAGTCTCGATCAAACGCGATTTTCTTCATGTTTACTCCAGTCTGTACGCTAAAGGGACTCAGTCACGGTTAAACTGTTTTAAAAGTTTAGCTAAGCTTTTCAAATTTGTTGTTTGCAATCCGTGTTAACCTTCTTCATTCTTAACCATCCTTGTTCCTTTATGGTTTATTATCATCACTTTGATGTTTTTCTATCTTTACAAAGTGTTATTTTCAGGCTTCCTTCAATTTAACGGTAATTTTTGTCGATGCTCAAAATAACTCAAAATACCGTGACTGAGTCTCTTTAACCCGTGGACGTACAAAGGGAGGGGAGGGATTGGATACCACCCCCTGGTTTTTTCAAAGTTTTGTAAAGATGATTTACTCTAACTTTCAGTAGATCTTCATTTATCCTTCGCGGAAATTTTGATATGCAATTGTGTGTTCATCATTTTTGACGTTGCCATGTTAACCGCAAATTTCATGTAGGTTTGGCCAAAAATCAACTTCTTTGACATAATTAGGTACTTTTCTCTAGTTTTAAGCTCCGATTACCAGCCGCTGTTGGGGAAATGAGCCCCAGGATAGACCAGACAAGAGAGAGCGGCGGGTTAGGGCCAAATTCCAGAAATTTACCAACTTGCTCAATTCATAAGCGTTTTGGCTTGATTTTATATTAACTTTGGTTATTTCTTGACTTCTTAAGAAAAAATGATAAATTTTAAAATGGCGGATCCGATGTCGTCATTTGGCGTCCTATGACGTCACAGCCAACTAATGTGGTAGAGCAAGCTCAGTATCTAAGGTCACAGGTTGTCAATATACGGAACGACACTAAGCCGGTCATTAACAACTTTTTCCTGCAGTAAACTGGCTAATAAGGGGGTTTGGTTATGTAACTGTACTTTGTCATTGAATCCGTGCCGTCTACAAACCATTCGTTAAAAATCCAACGAGTGAACGAGCGAGTAATTCAGATACTAGACAAAGAAAGATGTGTTAAAGAACAAATTTATTTCGATTTATTTCATGTTAGTTGTATTTAGTTCACCAGTTAAGTTCTGCAAAAGTGTTTTCCCGGTGTGCAATTTCGTGCGAGATTGTTGTTGTGCTACAAAAACAATTTCTCTCAGTCGTTGCTGATCACTCGAAATCAGACTTTTCTACCATAAATTGAGTAGCAGATAGCGAGTTAATTCGTTAAGTGTATTCCACAGAAATTTTCTCAAATACGGTAACGATCAGAGAGGTAAAATCGACTGAGAGACACAGGATTACGGGCCATTATATCGCCTACCTACCAACAGCCAAACCATCTGTCACGACTTCAAAAAACTCAATTGAATTTACTTACGGTGACTTTCCTTGCCATTTAAAGGTAAAGAGAGTTAAAAGTGCGTTGATTTATTGATTACAGAGGTGTAAACAGGGCGAAAGGTGGACGATTACGGCTAATTCGTTCACAAAAATAGATCGATTCGGCGGATTCCGCCCGCTGTGGCGCCGGTCCCGATGAGGAAATCCGGCCGCTCCAGGAACCAATCAGATTGCAGGATTTGTTGAATTCCGCCCGCTCACGATCTCAAAAAAAAGTATATATCTATACGCCTTATATGTTATCAATTATTTTCTGATTGAAATTCTTGCATGTCTCTTGCAAACAACACTGTTTTATAGAACATTTAGTTTTATCAACTGGGTTGATAATCTGAATTGGCCACAGTAAAGAGTTAGCTTTCGAATTTCTCTACGACGGCCAATTCACATTAGTTACCCAGTTGATAATACTAAATTATCTTGCAATGATCCCCAACGACGCAGCACCACAGTTTCTTTAGAACAACCTCCTTTATTCGTTTATTTTATATAGATATGCTGCCAAGGACATATCTTGTCTAAACCGAGGAATGGACAGTGCTGTGGAGCAAAGGCATACAACCCAACCCGGCAGGTAATATTTTCGAAGGATAGCAATTTGTTTTCTGCAGTCTCCGCTAACTTTGCTATCAGCTCGCCCTCGTTCGGCGTTATTTTGTCCCTAGTGCCCAGTTCCTAGGCCTTGTGTCCGGGCCACGTGGTCTCGGGTTTATTTACCGAAAATAAATCAACTGACTGTGAAGGGAGAAAGGAGAAAGCAGTTCAGAAATATGCAAATTTGGCTATAAGCCTATTGTTCTTTCTCATAATAGCCCATCTTTTCTCGCTTGTAAAATCCACACATTTCGTCTAAGGCCTGGTAAACTTTAGAGCTGTTTATTTCAAACCTTAAACAGAAAAAAAAAATTCATTACAGAGCGATATCGTTGTCAAAAGTTCACGGCAAAGGTAAGAAGAAATCTGCGGTGTAGTAGTACAGATGTCTCTGGGAATCGAACCTCGGACCGCTGTGTATTTATTTAAAGTATTTTCGTAGGTCAATGCCTTACTCACTTCTCAGTTTTTCCAAATTTTAGAGAAGTAGTGTAAGTACAAGTGGACTACGAGTCCAAGTTTTCTACGAGCGAGTGTCATGTTACTGGCCGGCTGGGAGGTCCGTACAATGAAAATCTGTGACCGATGTCTTGAAAATGCCGCCCGACCGACCCTAAGCTGGGAAATAACATGTTTACTTTTTTTGCTGTGATAAATTGGCCAATAAAAAACAAAGGCAACAATCTTTATTTACCGCTATTCAGGTAAAAACAAAAGGTAAAACAAAAAAAGAAAGTATCAAAAACAAATGATAGAGATTACATAACTATATGTATAATTTCAGTCAGTGTGCAACAGTCAAAGTAGCAAAGCTTTCGAGTTGGCTGCTGCTTATTTACAAATAAAGAAAGCACCGATGGAAACACTAAAATAATAATTAAGACTGAACTAATTCACAGAGCAATAAATGTAGTACAGTAGTGCAGAGTCGTTTTAAGTTTGTCAATACTGTTTCACGCAATTTGGAGGCTATATATACAGATCCTACGTAAACAGGCAGCACTTCTGCTTGCAGTCCTTTGCATCATTATGTTTTGCCATATATACCAAAGGTAAATTTGCCAATGTTGGTCCTTTGACTTTTGGTTAATGAAAATTATCCTCTGAGGCGTATCTGGTGTTATACTTTTGCAAATTAGAGACTGTTCCAAGAGAATCGTAAAGTAGTCTTGGCCTCGACAAGACTTCTTTCTTCATTTTCCTGTAATCCAGTCAGGTAAAATATGATCTTAATTCTCAAAACTTTCCAACAGTTAACGCTATCTATATGTCTGTCCCGTAGTAGATCATTGGTCAAGAGAATAACTTGACTAATCATAAAAATTACAATTTCCTCGATTTTGATTGGTTTAAAAAACTCTTATTTCCCACTAATTTACTTGTCAAGTTGTTATCGGACACCTTGTTATCGGACAGTTCAATAAGCCAATCACATTCAAAGTTTAGTTAAAATTATCCAATCACATTTAAAGTGTAGTTTAAATCAACCAATCACAACCTTGGTTTCAATCACCATAGAAGCAAGTGTAGAAACTCCAAAATTGGGGCTTTCTTCAAAATGGAGAATTTTTTCCCTTGGACAATGACTATATTTTAGAAGACAGTGACAATTTCTTTTATCCTATGGCACAAATCTGTATGCGAACTATCCAGACGAGTTCCTTTGTGGATATGTTGACATGTTCAGATGAAGTTCAGCCCTCCACAGCATTGTTTTATATCGCTTCGCAACAACCGCGGCAAACGGAGGTAAACATCCACTCGACTGAAATACCACTGCACAGTACGATAGTATTTCCTCTTCGAAAATCCTCATCTTGTTCCACAGAATACAGGAGCAATGGCAGTAGACCAAGCGAAGTTTTCCCCTTGTATTGGACGGAGAAATTTCAGAAATAAACAAGCTTAATAGTAAAACCGCAGCCTCCAAAAACATCGCTCGAGCAACTAAATCTAGGATGGCAGCATAGGTAGAATGTTGTAAAGCCATAAACATTAATGCATTAATCTGCCAGTAAAAGACGAGAATCATTTCACATTGCTAGCGGATACGTGCCTGTACAATCCAGTTCACCATCTGCGATTTAATCAACATTCCCTTTCCACAGTTCGGTGCCTGCATGCAGCTTCGGTAAATCCACCAGCTGTATGAGAATGTTCGACCAGCAGTCCCGCCCCAATCAGTTCAAACCAAGTTTCTTCATTAGCAAATGTGGCAGAATTCACCGGTATGTCGTCGTCCAAGTACAGCATGGCCACAAAATAAAATCTCTCGGCGCCATTTTAAATTTTAAACAGTTTTGTGTTTAAAACACCAGCAACTTGAGAGAAAGTCCCCGTCCCGAAAAGCCAAGGAAACGAAGAATCATCATTGACTCTGGCTCTGATGTTTACAACTTGAAGTGAGCTGTCTATCGACTCCAACTCAGCTTAAAAACCTTGAATTTTGTACGAAAAACTGCCCTGCAGGCTAGCGTTCGGAATTTTAACCAATTTCTGCAAAGTTCTGCGCAGTTCTGCGTTTTTCACGCATGGTTGCGTTTTTGACTGACGTAAGACTTGTTTTTCGCTCGTCACTTGGCAACCAGCAAATCATTTTGAATGTTGTCAATTTCAGAGCCGCATTTTTAAACTTGGCTATTCTTCTTTTCTCGGAAATTGTAATTTTTATGATTAATTGGTAATAAGACTTCGTGTCGTCCAATTCAGTCTGTAATCATACTCGTGATAAACAAATCAGACTCCCGCTGCGCGGTCGTCCGATTTTGTTATCACTCGTATGATTACAGACCGAATTGGACTCCACTAAGTCCTATTACCATTACTTATTCAACATTCCCTTTGCACAGTTCGGTGCCTCCGTGCCTGCAGCTTCGGCAAATCCACCAGTTGTATGAAAATGTTCGACCAGCAGTTCCGCCCCAATCAGTTCAAACCAAGCTTCTTCATTAGCGAATGTGGCAGAATTCACCGGTATGCCGTTGTCCAAGTACAGCATAGCCACAAAATAAATCTCTCGGCGCCATTTTAAATTTTAAACGGTGTTAAAACATCAGCAACTTGAGAGAAAGTCCAAAGTTACAGCTTGAAGTCAGCTGTCTATCGACTCCGGCTCAGCTTAAAAACCTTGAATTTTGCAGCAAAAACTGCCCTGGCTAGCGTTCGGAATTTTAACCTACTTCTGCAAAGTTCTGCGCAGTTGTGCGTTTTTCACGCATGGTTGCGTTTTTGACTGACGTAAGACTTGTTTTTTGCTCGTCACTTGGCAACCAGCAAATCCATTTTGAATGTTGTCAATTTCAGAGCGGCATTTTTATCACTTGGCTATTTTCCTTTTCTCGGAAATTGTAATTTTTATGATTAATTGGTAATAAGACTTCATGTCGTCCAATTCAGTCTGTAATCATACTCGTGATAAACAAATCGGACTCCCCCTGTGCGGTCGTCCGATTTTGTTATCACTCGTATGATTACAGACCGAATTGGACTCCACTCAGTCCTATTACCATTATTTATTCTGAAACAGATTACAGATGTGAAGTCCGTTAATATAAATCATAAGTAAGAACCAATTAGTATGCGAGAACAATTTTAAATATTAAATAATTAGCAATTATTGATTACGGCTTTCGTAAGATATGAAGAATTCTACAGATCTAGGAGGTTGTCATCCACCGAGGCCATTCAAATTATATCCCCGTTCTTAATAGTCTCCTTCGCAGCCGTTCTTTGTTTTTCTGCTCACCAAAAATAACACCAGGTTTTCTCGGTCAAAGGTTCAAAGGTTAAATAAGCTGCTGCGGGCTGCACTTTTGACGTGATTGGTTCAATGTGAGAAACTTGACTTATGACGTCATTGGTTCAGGTTATGGTGAATTATGCGCGTGGTTTTAACCAATCAGAAACGGGAAAATATTTTTAATGACTAATAATTAACAATTATTCCAGGAGGGTGCGTTGGATATGAGATCATGGATAGCCGGCAACGAGGCGCCTAGCACCGAGCTGGCTGTAATCATCTCAAATCCAACAAGCGCAAGTGGAATAATTGTTTTTGCAACAATGCTCTCAAAATACAGAAAACTAAAATAAAATTAAAAGAAAAACGCCCCCCCCCCGCCACCGAAAAAAATGACTATGCACGCGCTTACCATGTTTGTAGAGGGTTGTATAAATATGTTATTGACCAAGCGTCTTTTCTGCATGTTTATGAACCGTATACGCGCACAAAAAAAAAAGAAAAACCGAGGCCAATATCCAGCCATCTTGACTGAAAAAGCTTGGTCAATAAAGGATTTATTATTTTATTATTTGGTTTTCAAAGAAATCTATCTCGCGGGACACAGCGGGTAGTCCCGAGCGGGCAAGATAGCTCCATCTTGCCCGCTCACAGAAGTAGCCATACAATAAAATGGTTTATAGCTCTTGCGACTAAGCCAATAAAAACTCCTGAATTGCATTATCTAATGATTCAGTTGTTAAAAGTGTGGTTTTTTTTACATTATTATTGGGCTTTATAAATACGGAATGTGGTGCCATGTTTAATAGTAGGTGTTCGCTAACCTCTATGAAGATCATTGCCTCTTATTTTCGTAACAAGTGTTGCTCTAACATTTTTTTCTATTTTGTTATTGCTGATCAGAAATGTTGCCGGTATGGATTCTTCACGATGGTGATCACGTCTTTGCGCGGCAGGTGCCCCATCAGAGACGCAAAGCAATGAAGCAATGCCAAGCGTGACAAGTTCTTTCTCGTCAATTTTGGGGAATAATGGGAGTTCTGACATTTTTATAGGTAGCTACTGAGTGTGTTGGATGCGGTCGCCTGACCAACTGCTGAAGCCTCGTTAGTCTGATAATTGGTTGAAATTTTTGTAAAACGAAGCGGGATAAATAAAAATTTGCTTAGCAGAAAATGAACAGGTCTGGTGTGTGTATATTGCAGGATTCAGATTCGGGACAGCAGACTGTAGACTAACCCTAACATGGACCAAATATTAGCTAAAAATTTACCATAACTCTGGAGATTAGTTTTAGAGCTAATATTAACCTTGCAGTCAGCAGTCTGCAGTCTGTGTTTTACCTCGATCTGCTTCCATATCGCTCCAGCAACTTACAACTAACAGTTTGCATGTGATCGCCAGGATTATATCGTTACGGCATAATTAAAATACTCCAGAGAACCAGCGGCAGTGAAGTCAAACAGCGGTGCTGAATTCTCATACAAGCGTACACCCTTGGAACATTCAATGCATCGTGTGCGCTGAGAACAGGGTGTCGTCTGCTCTAACCAAGTTAGTAGTATACATGGCTACTTCAGTCGGTAACCAATCAGAGCGCGAGAAAGACAACAGGGGTATTGTTTTTTGGGGTCACGTGTTTCATTAGCATAGAAACGTCATCAAAAAATTCACGTGACCTCATGGGGTAAAGAACACGCGCACACAGAGTTTGACCGTGTGTGGAGTTGGGACGCATGCGCAGTTCTCCCCATGGCTTTGGCCCTGCGCAGTCACGTGAGTGGGATCGTAGGCACATGCACAGACCGCCAAAATACTTCCCAGGTCTCCCGCATTCACATGAGCCTATTTCGGCATAGACCTACTACGCACGCGCAAACATTCAAAAGCAGCCCCAGACCCCTCGCATCACCGGAAGTCATTGAAAAAAACACACTGTATTGAGGACAAAATCACTGCATTGGTTTTAATGAATCCCGAGTGGAGCCTGGTTACAAGCGGGACGTGTGTGACGTCCGAGCGACGTCAAGCTTTTTTTTACAAATCTAACAAGAGGTCGAGTTCGTCCCCAATCCTCTCTTAGCCATAGGGATAGCTCGATTTGGTAGCCACGTGGATGACACGCTTGTCGAACACCAACCCATACTGCTTTACGCGCGGAACCACTTGAATTTTTTTCTGTTCTAAATCCCGTTTGAAATGATGAGGGGTGACAATGTTCAAATTTCGGCGAGAGTCCTGAGGCGAGTCTAATTCCGGGAGAATATTGTTTTTCATGGTGTGAAAATTGAGAATAGCGGAGCCTCGGACGTTCAACGTGAAACCGCGTACCTTGCAAACCACTTTTCCTCCACGGTTCTGGTACCCATAATTCTTGGCGCCTCCAGAAACGAACTCGGTGATGACGTCCCCGTCGAGTTCATCCGTCATGTCCCCCAGAAAATCACCTTTGGGGATGGAGGGTTGACCGGGACTCCACTTGTACACGACACTATCGGTATCGAAATAAAGGACTTGCTGTTGAAGGGTGTCCAGGGACTCGTAGAGCTTGAGCCGAGCATGGCACGTGGTGAAAGCCGCCACAAAGATGTTGGTCTTGGTGCCTTTGATGGCATTGTCTTGGACACTGGTGTAGACGGCCTCCAAGATGTCGTCGGTACAGAGGCGGAGAATGCTGATATCGAGAGCGGCATCGGAGATGAGGCTGAACAAATGGGCGGGGTTTTGGACGGTGACGGTGGTGGGTTTGTTGATACGCTCACCGAATTTGCCCCAGAAGCTGTTCAACATCAACTTGGCTGTGGCCTTGCGACCGGGATTTTTGGCAATACTGGCGACATCGAGTCGGATGCCCTCTCGTGCCTGCTCTAGGGTCTGACACCAACTGGGCCACCCCGCCGATTCTTGTTTGATCTTTAACCACGTGTTCACGTAATTGGCGAAAAGACCCGTTTGGCGTTGCTCGGGGGGAAAATGCCAGACTTCGTGGATCTTGATCAGGGTGTACCCCTTTTCGACGGCTTTGACCAGCTCGGGCGTGCACCAGGTCCCGCGTAGCGTGCGATCCACGTCAGAATGAGGGCAATAATGGGTTCTGGTCAACATTGGTTGGGCTTGCTCCTCCTGGACACAGGTGCGACAGAGAGGAAACGTGAGCTTTTGGCCACAGCGTAGAGGCAAAACGGGGTGGAATAGGCCAGCTGGGGGAAGAATGTCCACGGTAGCTAGACCAAAATACGATCCCAGGGACTGGTCGACGGATTGGGTGATGATCTGGGGATGACCAATGGGGTAAGGGCAGTTCTTATTCACCCATGGGTAAAGGAAGGTGACGTCCACATAACGTACCTCTTCACCCTCCCCAGCCACAGCATGCAGGGCCACGGCGCCTGTCCTTCCCCCAAAAAAGGCCTCGCGGAGTTCCAGGGGTGGTACGAGATCGAAGGAAGCAAGAAACTGAGATACAACAGGCTCGTTGTCGACCAGTCGGTCCCACTCACACTCCCACATTTCGATGACCGTGTAGCCCGCTCGGAGCAGAGCCATGCGTTTGGATAGCGTGGCTTGATACAGTTCCTCGACGGTTCGATCAGGCGTGGCATAATGTTTGGTGTCTCTCACGGGAAACCAGGTGGGACATCCATGGTAGAGACACCCGTAGAACTCGTAGACGGTTCTGGTCAGGGGATCGTAGCCATCGACGAAATAGCTGTTGACGATGGTCCGGACGGACTGTTCGCCCCCGTTTCGGACATGTCGAATGCGGTCTGCATTGGCCCCCTGCTTGTGAATTTGGTGTTCTTGATAGTAGAGCTATTGCAGGGCTTTCAGCGATTGGTTGACCTGGGCCCCTCGCCATCCCCCAGAGGTTCGACGGCGATGGTGTCGGGGGTCAAATGGTGCTTGCGCCAATACATATTGCAGGCACTGGCGATGGTGATGCACTTGGCCATGGGATTGAAGCCAGCCTGCCGTTCAAATTCTTGTTGAAAGGCTTCACAACCGGCTTTCAACAGAGCCACATCAGACTTGCAGTACTCGATCATTTCGTGTTTGAAATGAAAGGGCACGTTACGACGGACTTGGTCCGCATGCCAACGACTCAGTTCGTCTTTCTTTTTGGCCATCATGCCATCCGGATCGTAAAATTCCAAATCGGGAATCCGACCCACGTACTGTTGGTGGTCGGGGGTATTGAACAAATGAGGAAAGAATCCCTTCTTTAATTCGGTCAAATTGAAGGTGCTGGGAAAGGACGCCAGTGGCATAGGTAAAAAACACAACGAGTCAATGAATTTGACGGCTCCGCTCTTGAAGGACAACACTTTGGCTCCCACCGTGAGTTGGTCCACCACTTCGCGTTGTTGCTGATACAGTTCGTGCAGAATAAACATGCCGTCGAAGCGTTTCAAATTGTGAAACACCACGAGAATTTCCCGTTCACCCTCCCTGTCCGGGATGTCGGTGAGATCATCTAAATGGCGCAAAAATTGTAGGGCACAGTCCTCCCCGTCCAACACATGAATAGTCGTTTCTTCGCTCGTCGAATAGCATAACAAATTAGCCACAAACACTCCCTCTGCATTCTGCATGGCTTCAAAATCCGCGTAAACAAACAGGGGAGGGGGTGGCGCCACCATGCAACCTCCCCCCTCCTCTGTCGGTTCAGACTCCTCATCCTCCACCACGGGTTGAATGTAACACTTGTGGTCCTGGATGGACACTCGTGCCTGACAGACGGGACATTTGGCGTGCCCGCACTTGTGGCCTTGGTTGGGAACCACGGTGTACTGGGCCTGACACTGGAGACAGGTTTTGACCGATAGACATCGCTTGGTGACCACATGATGACGTCTGCAATAGGCACCGTAAAACGTGCAATGACATAGGGGGCAATAGTCGGTGGGTCGGGTGCCACGCACATAATCCCGACAGTCAAATCGATTACACGCGGTGCAACGTCTCCCTTGACAAATGTGATTCGTGCGATCGTCGGTGTTGAAGCCCCTTTCACAGTCTACACAATAATACGAACGATTGACAAAAGCAGGAAAGGACGTGCAGCCATCAAAATGATCATTGATTTGAGTAAACGGATCTGATGGGGAGCGGCCGGTCCTTTGAACATCAAAAAGAACTGTTTCATCCGGGTCATCACCAAGAGTTGGTATTGGGACCCCAACGCCTGTTGAAATTGGCGAAGCTCTGGCAAACCGCAGGGACCCTCAGCCACCCCCGCTTTACGATGTAATGCCTGGGCTTGTCGTTGCTGCACTGGGTACCCTTTCTTTAAACTGTCCCATTGGCGAAGAAAAAGCGGGACCCCGAGCAAAATAAGAGTAATCAAAAGTGTTATCGAGAACGGAAAAAGGCGTCCGTGGACGGCGTGGAGCGAGTGAGGGCCCAAAACCGTCGACGTTATTACGAACGTATAGCCCGTATGAAAGCGACTGGAGAGTACGAGGTCTTTAAGGCCAAAAAGACCGCGGAGGGGATGCGGCGTTTGTCCGAGGAGAAGCGCAACGAGATCAGGCGCAAGAACCGCCTTTTAAACAAAGCATGGATAGAGTGAATTGAAGGAGGAGGGGACCTACAAGGCCTACAAACAACGCTTGAATGCGCGGCGGCGGGAGAAAGTGGCTGCCAAAAAGCAAGCCATGGGTGTGGAGGCGTGGAAAGCCCTCCAGAAACAGAGATATACTAGGCGCGTAGCGTCCCAGACCCGTCAATGGTGGGAATGGTTGGACCAAGAGTTGGAGCGTCCCTTTCCCCTACCGTGGTTGCCGTTGGATTGGGCAGAGTCTGAGACTGAGGAGGACACTGTGCAAACTAATCGTGCAAAGGCGTTACAGCAGATGAACCATTATTTGTAAGAACAAAATGAGTTTTATTAAAGCATGTGTAAGTACAATTCCAACGTGTCTTTTTTTGTTTACATGCCCAATCTGAGTTTAGCTTCCATAATGTTTTTGACAATGCGTTCCGTCAGGCTTTTGCGGCCGGGGAGTTGATCAATCTTGGCAATCATCTTGCGATCGGCTGCCCATTTATCTTTCAAGGTCTTGGCCTTGTCATAGTCAATGTCGTGAGCTTTGGCAATTCTGTCTAACCGGTTGATGTCGGGATCCCCGCGGGCCAATCGTTTTTTCAAATGGGTGCCAGGTCCCATGTACTGATAGCGAAGCCAATGAAATTCTATGCCCGTTTTGTTCAACAGATTTTGCTCATCAAATAACTTGCCCCCGCGTTGCGAGCGTCGTCGTCGCCTCTGACGGGAACGAGGCGCAGCACGGCGTCTCTGAGTCCGTCCCATCACGGGGTTTTCCACGTTTTCCAATCCAAGGCTTTCTTGGCCAGACTTGCGGCTTTCTTTTTGGCTGCGTCGGTGGTTTTCTTTCGGATAGTTCGCTTGACCGCTCTCTTGATATTTTCCACACGTTCACTGGGTGTATCCCAAGGTTCTACACCGATCGTGCCTGAAAAGGTTAACTCTTGAGCCAACTCTTTGGTGACCACCGGGGGCGTGAACTTGAGTTTCTTTTTGGCACTGGGGGTGATCTTGGGTTTGGGCGGGACAGGTGGTTTTCTGGGTCCTGCAGACGAGGTGCCTTGTTTTATACCCTGGCTCGCCCTCACCAATTGCGTGAACCATGCTTGCACGGGACCCGCCTCAAAATCATCGTCGCCGGGGGTGCTGGCACCTGTCGCGCTCACACCGCTAGCTGGGGCCCCAAACGGTTAGCGGACATTTTTGGTCCAATGGTGTAATTGACGTCCCACGGCTTTGAGTTGAGGCCGTTTTCAAGCATCGGGAACATCACTGGTCAAGAGCACATGTTGTTTGGCGGCTAAATCGGCGGCTTTGGTCAAACGCGTATCTTCCACCAATTCTTGTCTGTACTTGATTCGTAATTGTAAAAAGGCAGGGGCGTTGTCCACCGTGGTGCTGACCATCTCTGGTTCCATGGTGCAACTGAGGGTAGGATCTAGCGCATGCAACGTTTATAAGATCGGTAGAGTTCGGGCCAGAGGGTGCCGCCTTTTTGAGCCATCATGATGGCGCGTCGTCGTTTGACGGAATGAGCGAGTTTGGCCATGGCGCGTAGACTCTGTGCATGGGGTTTGAGCAACGTAATCGTGTGTCGGGAAGGGGGAACCGTGCCACGGAGGGTGTTCATCACCAATTCACTGATGGCATTGATTTGATCCGCATTGGCCATCCGTAACAATTCTTGTCGTTTATGCTGATTCGCCTCTTGTAAGACGCTTTTCAAGAACGGGGCTTGACGCTCCATGCGCCACTCCATGCTGGAAGTTGAGTGTCCACCACGACCCAGGTCTATTTATGGTAAATTGAGCCCCACACCTACGACACAGTTCCCCATGATAATGCTTTTGCATGTGATCTCGACACCGTGGACACAGGGCTGCCTCGATCTGTTCATTCCACTCTAAACAAAACGTGACGGCTTTTCTTTTCTTGGGAGAGGTCACGTTAACGTCGGCGAGCCCGCCGTTGGCGTTTCTTCTTGAACGCCCAAGGCGAGAGAGCCATTGCCAACATGGGTAGCACGCCTCCACGTTGCAATCCACGTCGCCGGCGTCGTATTCGGGGGACATAGCGATGGCGGCGTCCGTTGGGTCCACGGACCATCGTTTCCAACTAACCCTTGTCCGGACCCACCAAGCTCTTCTTATACGTTTTGTCACATGATAGAACAATTGAACGATTCACCCGCATAGCGTTTCCGTTTGCCTTGTTCCACTTCCCGTCGGCGTTTTTCGGCAATTTTGATGGCTCGCTTGGTTTGATGCTCCCCTATGGCTTTGGTGATCCCATAACCGGCTTTGCCAATCCCCACAAGCAGGCCAGGCGAGACACCCCCCATTTGACCATAGGTCATACGCCGTTGTCGTTTGGCGGGTGTTCGACGTCGAGTCGTGGTGCGTTTGCGTTTGCTTTTGGGTCCCATGACGCATCATGCTAAGTGCTGAATACCACGAGTCTCTTTTATACATTCACATCAAGCTGCACCCCATTTTTTCGGCCAACCCCTTCTTGACCAACCACTTGTTGTAAGAATCCCTGGTGCCACTAGCGCGATACGCGCGTTTGTAGTTGGCCACCTGTTGTTTGGCGGCCCTTACTTCGGCCTTGGAAGGAATCTTCCTCAGATCCTCGTCCGTCAACAACTGAAACCCTTTCTTGAAATCCACCACGATCGGTGCATTTCCACCCTTCATCCTACGCCGACGTCGTTGGCGTTTGCGTTTAGGGGCCGTGGCGCTTCGACATTTGCCACACAGGGACACTGGGACACTGTTTTTATATCCTTTTGTTCATGAGCGTCGACCCTGTCCACGCGCTCGGCCGCGGCCACGGCCCCGTCCTCGGCGTGGTGGCGATGGGGGCGGACTTGGACTGGACGCGCGGGTGGAGGTGCGGCGCCCAGAGGGTCGACCTCCTCCATCTTCGTACACCGTGGTGACGGTATTGGTATGTGTGATATTTTGAATACGTCTGCCTCGAGCACGTTGTTGAGCATCTTCACTGAGCAAATCCAATCGTCGCCTTAATCCCCGTCGTCTGTCGTCATCGTCATCATCGCCATCATCATCCTCCGATGGTGGAGGGGAAGGATCGGGGGACGGAGGAGAGGGTGCCCGGGGACGGCGTCGCGGTTGTTTGGCGGCGATGGTAGGACGTCCAGTGAGTGTTGTCACCGTGGAGGTGGTGGTCCTGGGGCCTGCTCCGGTGCTGCGACGGGCGGTGAGGGGGCGCGAGGGAGCCGTGGTGGTCGTGGCGATGGTCACAGGTCGTGTTCGAGTGGAGGTGACGGGTAGGGGTCGTCTGGAGGTGGCCGTGGTGGTAGTGGTGGGGGCGGTGGTGATCGGTGGAGGTGCCGTGGTGGTGATGGGTGGGGCGGTGCCCGTACCTGCTACGGGGGGTAGCGTGAACGCATTCTGGGCATCGTCCACATTGACAGGTAAGGACAGGTTGAAATCTTCAATCTCTTGGTCCAATTGGGGTCGATCGACGGGTCGAGTCAATTCAGTGACCATGTCGGTCATGGTACTGATATCCTGGGAGGGAGGCGGCGCGGTGGGGGACCCTACGCCCGCAGGTGAGAAGGTCGGGGCATTCATGCGGTCCGATAAGTCAGTGTGTTGTCCGCCTTCTCTTCGTCGGCGGACCCTGGCGAGTTCTCGTTGCAGCTCGTTGTCGAACGGCAGGGACATCCGCACGCAAGGTGTGCACTTGCGCCTTGCCTTCTCGAGGCGTTAAATGACTCCACAATCGGTAGCGATCATCCGAGGCAGGATGCACATCCAACATCAAATAGCCAAAGGGGCGGGACGTGACGCGTTTAAATTGGCGCAAGACTTGACGCCATCGGTCGGGGAAGGCTTGCAGTAAAATGGTTCGTATACCCGTTTGATCTCGGGGGTTTTTGAACGCCACGATGTAATGGGCATTGCGATTGATGGTCTTGGAAAATTTACCAGGGGGGAATAAATCTTGCGTAAATACAGCACGGTGATGTTGCGATGATGGGAATCTTTGGTGAACAAATCCAACACGCGTTTGTCTTGTCCCCCTTCTTCCATGAGATCGTCCAAGACCAACACCCCTCCGAGCGTCCGACCAAACCACTGGGTCAAATGAAGGGGATCCGGTAACCCGCGATGAAACTGAATGCCATCCTGTTTTTGCATACGATCGAACCGGGGTTGCCACTTGGCGTCAGCACCTTATTTCCAAAATAGTCTCTAATAATCTGGTTAATTGTCGATTTATCTCGAGGGTTTGTGTGATCATCGAAGTAAATTTGAATTATTTCATTCCTGTTCCTTGGCTTCTGAGTCCATTCCGATATTTCAGTCATTCCCTCTGTTAACTCCTTGTCCCATGGCGAGCAGCCTATTTTAAGATCCCCGTTGCCATGGCTCATTCGAATCTTACCAAAACAATTCCACAGGTCAATTTCAAGATGGCGCACACCCATGTTGAGCTGGTCAGTAAAGCTGAATTCCTGATTGGCTACTGAGATGCAGACCTCGTCATCTTTCACCGGCCATTGGCAATCGTCCAAATCACCATAACCGCTTGCTCTGTTATTAAAGGCATTATGAGCCCCCAGAAATTGCACACGATTAACAGGGATGTCGATTTGAAGTTCTCTTTGAGTCTTCAAGGCGTATTGAAGCCAAGATGAAATCCTCGCGGTACCTTGAAGGCAAATTCCATGAAATCCGCACTTAGAGCAGTTCGTACCTTCACTAAGCTGATCGCACTGAGCTGTATTTCCGTTTCGCCGACGCAGAGATCGCTTGTTTTTCCCACCCTGTGATCGAAGGTGAAACTTTATGCCACCAGTGCGGCTTTTACGAACGTAGACGCTAAGATATCTATCCTTTAAAGGTCCCTGTTCAATCTGATACAAAACATGTAGCTTGTAAAGCACTGAAGAAGGCGACCGGGTATTTTTCGCGCAGTCTAGAATTCTTCTGAGTTTTAGACTCTTAAGAGTGTGTCCATGAGAAAACCAGGCAGAACCAGGCAGGGGGTGATAATGCTCAAATCACCGATTTCGCTCAAACTTGGCACAAATGTTAGGTATCAGGAGTTAGCTTATGTGACAGAATGTCAGGTCAAAATATTAAATTCCCTGGGAGGTCCGGGCTCCCCCTGTAAAAATCGCCATTTTGCACGTTTATGCATAATTAATTAGCTAACTTTACGATGCCAGTGCTACAAACAGAAAAGCCACCTGGAACTTAAATGCACTGAGAGATAATCTGACATCATAAGACTTTAAGCACAATAAACTGTTTAAAGTCGCCGATTCGATTTCCCCCCTCTTAGCCCCCTTAAGTTGGGTCATCATTTCCAAGTTTTGAGTAAGACGTAAAATTAGGGTATTTTATTCCCAAATATCTCTGATGAGCAACCGCTTATCTTTATAACTTTTGCATGAGTAGTTAAAGGCATCACTTAAGTTGAGAAAAAGATTATAAAAAGTTTGGGCAATTCACTTTCTTCCATGTGCTGACATAAACTGTTCATGTGACTGAACGACTTTTGCATATTTCATCAAAATTCAGGCCCTCACAATATTCGTGTGTTTGCCTTTGAATGAGGAGAAATCGAAACAAAAAAACTCATCAGACAATGATTTAACATTAATAAGGGTAAACTCATAAAAATTGTTGTGCAAGAAACGCTAACGATGATTTTTGATACCTATATACGCGATCTTTTCAAGTAAAAACAACATACAAAGATTCAATTCACAGTTCTACTTACTTTAACAATTTCGCCCTAAAAACAATATAAACGATCAATAAATACATATACGTATCTCTTAGATGTCTCAACTGCTAGTTTGTGCCCGCTTTGATTTGTTCTTCATGCCACCTTCGATGTCCAGTTCAGCGTAGTTCAGCGTCGTGACTCGCTGTACGACTAAAATTCCTTAGCCATCAGTTTACGCACCAAAATCCAAATAAAGTTGTTTTAGGACAAAACAATTCGAAAGGTAAAAAGCCGATTCTTAACCCATTGAAAGAATTATTTCTGCCACTGTTGTAGCTCAATTCACATGTTGGAAACGTCCGACATCTTTGACATTAAATGGAGCCCGCATTTTAAGCAGCGGTTGCCACCACACAGAAACATAGTACCGGGAGTCAGGAACCAGGAGCCAGGAGCCAGAGTTCAGTGAACAAAATGACTTTCCGGCATTCTCTGAGATTATTTTATTGTTATTGTATGCTGATAAATAATTTAGAATTCCAAATCTCCAGTGGCATAAAA
>CALNXK010000161.1:272500-307500 GCA_942486035.1 Porites lobata
ACCGCGTCCCCCATCATGGCTCGCCACGCCAAAGATTTTACATGAAATCGAGGGCGCAGTTCAAATTCCCCACCCCTAAAGCATGGGGATCAAATTCCCCACCCCCTGCAGGAAGACTCTGATAATAAAATTCCCTCCTCCCCGGGACGGCAAAGGTGTCAAATTCCCGGGGTATGCCCGGGAGGGGCATGTTGAAGCTTCGATTTGACCGACACAGAAAATGTTTCAGCAAGGTTAAAACAGCTCAAAATAGCAAAACGGAAGGAGGAACTGAAGGAAAATAAACATGAAAATGTGAGGCTGAAGGAAGAAGATGTGCCTGGGGCAATTTTACCTCGAGAAAAACTAGAAGAATGCATCGTGAAACAGCTTCAGATATGGCTTCTTTTCCGTAGAGCCAAAACAACTGGAAAGAAAACGCAGCTCGTACAAGAGGGTCTCAGTTGGGTTAACCGATAGGCGTAAAACGGCCAAAAATTTAATCGATAGCCGTAGAAATTGAGAAAATTTTAACCGTTAGTCGTAATTAGGATAAAAAGAGTTAACCGTAAAAAACATTTGCGTCCTAGATTTCTTAATTTCAATAAGGAACGTGCTAAACTCACTTATGACCGGTGACGTTTTATATTTGGTGGCTACTTTGACTTTGACCGTGCGTTCGCGTGTCTGCTTTTGCTTTTTCACGACCCTCCATGTAAACAGGCCTTTAGTTTGGGTGTGGTGCGCATAGGTATTTACCTGTTTTGATCTTGTGATTTTATTTATACCTGGTTTTTTGAAAACCGGGCTACTAAAAAATGTCAGTCTCTCGCACTGATTGTTAATTTGATGGCCCTTGTTACTTGAAAAGTAAAATCTCACCTCAAAAAGAAATATTGAATACATGAGCTTCCATTTGATAGAATCGTCTGTCTTGAAGGTAACAAAAGTGACGTTTTCCTCATTAATCTGGAAAATAAGGCATTTTAAGAATCAATTTTTAGTGTCGGTGTCACCGATTGCAAAGCCAATTCCCCAGTTCACCCCATTTTTAATTGAATTAAGCTGGTCTCCCAAAAACAATCTAAGCCAACACTGCTCAACAAAACCAAGTCCTAAAACCAGCAGTTCAACTGCTTGCTGACTAGGAACATTATGAACAGAGTGGGTCATTGCTTGCATGAAAACAGCACAAACAAACTGCATAAGAGTGCAAAAACACATCAAACTTTACAACAACCCCACTCCCCTGGAATTTAACCAGGCTACCCCAAATGCATACCAGACGATAGCCCCATGTCTGTGCAACAACATCGCACCCAGCCAGACACAACCCCCCCTTAATTTGAGGGAGAAACTGAGCTTTGAAAGACAGGGGTAGCCCCGGTACAAAAACTCAGTGAATCCGCACTCTAGCACAAAGCATAGTCTTTACAACAACCCCACCCCCCTGGAATTTAACCAGGCTACCCCAAATGCATACCAGATGATAGCCCCATGACTGTTCAACAACACGAGACTTAGTTTGACGGAAGCCCCCCTCAAAAAATATTAGCTGGGCCAACATTATGAACAGAGTGGGTCATTGCTTGCATGAAAACAGCACAAACAAACTGCATAAGAGTGCAAAAACACATCAAACTTTACAACAACCCCACCCCCCTGGAATTTAACCAGGCTACCCCAAATGCATACCAGATGATAGCCCCATGACTGTTCAACAACACGAGACTTAGTTTGACGGAAGCCCCCCTCAAAAAATATTAGCTGGGCCAACGGGGGCAACAGCCCGTCCCTACGGGACGGGCTGTTGGCCCCCTCGTGCAGATTTTCTGGAATTTGCACTGATTTCTGTCAATTCCAGGAAGTTATTTGGAGCCCATGGTTAAGAGGTGAGGGTGGTTAGTCCTGAAGAGCGAGATTGTTATTTGTACACTAAAAGTATCAGGGCTTTAAGCAAATTAAGTGTTGAAAGATTGCCTGCAATGTGCTGGACTTGACTTAAAATTTCAGGCAACCCGGTTTTCAAAACTCCAGGTAGATTTGTAATTGAAGTTTTGCTTGGCTCGCGGATTTACTTAATGCCATTTTAGGAATATTGTTCGCTTGCTATTGTTCGATGTTAGTTTTTCATAGGTGGTCGCAAATTTCGGATTTTATCGATTTCAAAGTTTTTTGCTTATTGTTGTCATAGTGATATGGATTTAACTAAAAACTGCATTTTGACACACTTCAATTCATAGTCAACAAGAATCGCCGAAAGGCGATTTTTAACTGGGCTGCAAAGGGGCTATTTTTTTTGAAGGAGGGGGCGGCTATACGCACTCAGGCTACCATAAAACCTTGTCGGCAACCATTGCATGCGACAGAATCTCATGTGAGACTGAAACATAAACTCATTCACAACATTGTACCCTTTTGAAAGACTTTCGTAACCAAAAAAAAAGAGAACCATTTTTAAGTGGGGGCTGTATAATAAGTTTTAAATTCCACCATTATGAATAAAAATAAACAAATTATCCATTAATTCAAAGCAGGAAACAATTTGCATTATTTCCACGTACCCCTCCCCCAATCCCTCTGTGCCCCAAAATATAGCGTGACAGTATAACGTGACTAATTTGACGTAACTGGAAAATTCCAAAATTGTTGTCGTTCTACGAGCATAAAATGCGACAGACTGAGCTGATTTACACTAGACAGAAATATTGTATTGTATGAAAACCAGAAGTATACTAAAATAGACAGTTAACTGCCCATTGATCCCGCCTGATCCAGGGGCCTCACTGACTGCACGGAGACTTTACTGCGCTTTTCACAAACATGCGAACTCTAAAGTTCAAAAGCCACCTTCACAATTGTATTTATCGCTGCCGTCAATCATAATTACGATCACAAGCAACGAACCAAGAAACAGAGAAACACACAAAACGGATCGAAATCCACAAATCACAAACCATGACCTTTTGAACGGATGTTACTAAAACGGGGAACGGGGAGCGGGGAGCGGGGAACGGGGAACGGAAGTCTGGGAACGAGTTGTCAGCGGAAACCTCCATAAAAATCCAAAATGGCCGGTAAGCATCAAGGACCCGGTAAGATCGATGATAGAGAAGCGTCGAAACAACACTTAAGGTCGCTATTTTACTAATGAACTATATGCTCATGAGGTGCTTGAAATAATACGGAGGTAATAATGTCATGACATTTTTCACCTTTTTGCGTTGTACTAAACAACAAAATATGCTCCAACAGCAGTTGAAAGAAGCTACAGTCGGGACAAAAACTCTCAAAGCACAGCCATATTTGGAACTCAAGCGAATCTATACTGGGTCTAACTCACAAAGCAATGAACTACTTTTCCTTGACGCTTTTCGTAGGGTTTTGGCTTAAATACATGCTGAAAGATAACGTAGATCGAAGCAGCCAGGTGTATTTCCTCGACAGTAATAGTGTAGCAGTGGAGCTCCTTCTTAGCTGTAGCGTTTTTTCAAGCCCAAATTAAAACATGTTGGCGATGAGATAAAACTGTAAGTCTAATAATATTATATTTACAAACCTATGATGAGAAGTAAGTGCAATTGTATTATTTGAAAAGATAAGATGGATCAGGTTATTTAATACATCAATAAAAGGCAACTTTAAACATATTAACGGGGAATGTGCCAGGAACATCAATCATACCTTGGTCTTAAAGATATCAGTTGTTTCAAAGCAAATGGCTATGTTGTGGTTTTATTTAATTATAACCTAGGGTTAAATTTTGCTTCCCTTTGTTTGGGGGTACGGTAATATGAATTTTATGATTATGAGTTCAAAACAAAGAGAATAAAATTCAAACTTAGGATAAAAGTGAACCACAACTGAGCTGCAATATTAAGTGTTGCAAGTATACGTGGGGGAAGTACTTTGAAGTCTTTGGTTGGAAGGTACTTTCTAAAGGCTAGCTGTTCAAATATGCATGGTAAGTATACTTCCTCTGTTTAGCCCTCTGGATGCTTATTTTTTTTCTAGGGGCACTCCTTTAATGTTTTTGCAGAGGGGAGCTCTGCTTCTCTTTAATGAACATTATTTTTACTGTGGAGAAAAATATTTCAAGCTCAGTGTAAAACTGAATGTGTCAGTGACTTAAACCAGTTAATATTGTCAAGCTGCTTTATTAGCTTGATTCAGTAATATTGCAGTGCACCTACCATCAAGCATCACATCATCAATGTTGCAGAGGCTGGCAGCTTATTAGAAGGTGGTTGATAAGCCTTCAAGCAAGCTGTCTGTAGTTTTGGAAATAAAGAGTCTAAGGTCTCACACAAGTGATGGGAGGCAAAAGATTGGAGTGCCGATATGTTCTTCAGTAAACACGCGCAACTGTATGTGTATAGTTTCCACATTACGCTTACTCAATGCATGTAAAATAACACAATAGATCTTGCTACCCATTTTCCCTGATTTTATTTCCCCTCCAGGGGACATAATTTCTTTTAACATATCGGGTTTTCAAAAAAGGGGCAAGAAGCTTTTAAATGAATTTTAATTCATTTAATGAAGCACAGTATCAAAGAAATTAAAGAGAAGAATCAGACTAGAGTAACAGTATCCCAGAGGGAAGGGGGGGTACTCACCAAAGAGGCTCTGCCCCAGGGACCAACCCTTTACCCCTTATATGTACCATTTTAGACAGAAAAGGTACCCCTTTTGTATACCCTCTAGTGACAAATGGTACCCCTTTCACATACCTAATTTTGAACGCTGCATCCCTTTTTAACTGCTGTAAATACACCATCTTTACAAAAACAGGTTTTCTTGTCTCTCACATCCATAAAATGCATCTGTGACTGATCTCATTTTGGTCCCTTTCATATACTTCAACTATAAAAACCCTTCCCTTTCATGTACCTGAAGCCTGAAAAAGGCTTCAGGCTCTGTTTAGGTCATTATAGTACCCCCTCCTCCTGCACCGAGAACAGTACTTGATACAGCGATATTGTATGGTATAAATTGCACCAAACGTTTCGTGCCCATGAAGAGGTACTTTGATTATTTTACGACAATTTTCTTCAAAAGGAGGGGTTTGGGATCTCATTCTTAGGGGGCGGGGGTTAATTGAGGATCTGCAGTGAGGGAGAATGTTGCATTCAATGCCATCCAATGGTTTTGATTCAGGAAAACTAGGGTCGTCAGGGTATTTCGCAGAAAGACAAATGGCCACTGTACGACTTTGAAGCAGTTACTGATTAGGGTGAGGAAAATGAGTGAATTAGGTTCCATTAGGGTCATTATACTGGTCTATACTGGGCAAACTGACCTGAAACAAATTGTTTCACAAAATAATAAAATGATATTATTTTATTTTCATGGATCAGTGAAACACTTCAATATCATGAATGCTTGCAGTGTAGTAGATCTAATAATATTAAAAGCAGAACCAGCTTGTTAAAGTAGTCTTACTAATTATGTGATGACGTGGTCAATAACATTTTTCAAAGCAGTCATCTCTATCAAAGGAAATAGAAGAAGTTTGCACACAAGCTACTTGACTACTTCGATGTATGTTATCTATCATGGAAAAGTAGTTAATTGCTTTGTGGGCTAGACTCAGTATAGATTCGCTGGAGTTCCAAATTATGGCTGTACATGTGCTTTGAGAGTTTTTGTCCCGATTGGCTTCTTTCAACTGCTGTTGGAGCACATTTTGTTTCCTACGGATAATTGTTTAGTAAAACGCAAAAAGGTGAAAAACGTCATGAAGTTATTACCTCCGTATTATTTCAAGCACCTCATGAGCATATAGTTCAAGTAAAGTAACGCCGTTATCGGTTAAGTTTGTTTCGACGGTTCTCTATCATCGATCATCGGCCATATTGGATTTTTATGGAGGTTTCCGCTGACAACTCGTTCCCAGACTTCCGTTCCCCGCTCCCCGCTCCCCGCTCCCCGTTCCCCGTTTTAGTAACATCCCCTTTTGAACCCGTGAAGTAAAGTTTTGTTTAATAAGAGGTCCGTTAAGATGATTGACAGCAGCGAAAAACGCAATCTGAAGCTTCTGAACTTCAGAATTCGCATGTTCGTGAAAAGTGCGATCCTAATTTGCGGTCCACAGTCTACAAGAAAACGCACTATTTTTTTCCACAAGATGAAAAATATTCAGTTTTAAGATTTTCCTCATGGTATTTTTCTCTAACTTAAAGTAATAAAATCCTTTGCATTTTGAGACCTAAAAAAGTTTACAGATTTCTCGCTCGCATGTTGCGTTCACCAGCACGCACTTCAAACAATGTAAATAGATGAAACGATCGATAACATATTTTTTACCTGATACCGATGCGAGTTAAAAATTCGCTCCAGTTCTGTTTGTCTCACCCAAGACGAACTTTTCTTCATAGAAGATAACTATGCCGCTTTATAACTCGTCTGAAGTTTTTGTGCTAGCTAAACAATATGGAAACACTATTCACAGTGACTCCTTGGATATTAAAAAGACTGAACGTGACGCACCATTATGACTTTGTTTACTTCTGATCACATCTTCAAGCGAAGTCTCTCTTTTCAAGCGATTCATCTCAATGCACAATAATTGACCCTTATATTAGTTAAAACCCTATGGTTCATTTATATTAATGCTGTTTTTGCCCCTCACATTGACTGTGTTCGTTCGTATTCAAAACACCTTTACGAAAATAAAGGTCGTATAAGTCATGTGTGTTATGTTTCGAGATAAATGGATTATACGCTTTTTTAAGTTTCCACTTTGCGGTGACTTCAGTTTACATCTCCATAAATGGTAAAAGAAATATCAAGAAACATCACGAGAGCTGAAAACTTTCAAAGGCATGTTTCTGAAACTCGCTAATGCTGACATCAATATGGCGTGCTTGCTGAATGGGCGAAAACACAGAATTGTGATCACAAGATCAGTTACAATTTTAATGATAAAAGCTTAGCAAGATACAAATACAAGCAAAAGCAAACCCCCTGAAACCTCGACGTGGGCTACACTTATATGCTCTACTCAGTCACCAAACCTTGTCAGTAATAGCTCCTATTTTCCTCAAGTCGCTCTCTGTGAAGCTCCCGGATGGGATGTCCCGGTGAAGCTTTAAACTTGTGTGCGAAATTCTCAGAGTCCCTATCTTTGTCCGTGTCTTCTTTATCCTCAGTATCCGAAATTTAGACCTCCAAAGTGGCGTGTGTTGCATTAAATAGAAGGAAATATTTAAAGGAAAAGCCAGTCTTCTAACATGGCAAAGTTGTCATGTCCCTCGCTCATGGACGTGCGTAGTGCCATTCATCGGCAACTGAGTTATTCGCTTCACTGACTACGAAGGCTTACAATCAAGTCTTCAGCCATAGTGTCGTCAACTGGTGAAATACCTTGCTCATAAATTGTGCTTCTTAATTACTCATGTACTACATCGATCGATAATTCTCTCTTTGAGTTCACGAAGCGGCCACGACGTTCCAAACCTGACGCTTACATCACACTACATCTTTTAGTGTGAACCTACCGTGAACGGCGTGTCGGTTTGAATGCAGCGCGAGCATTTCTCTGAGTTTCCCAGCGCCAACATCATCTAACTGACTTAAACTCAAACAATAAAAAAATTATAAAGTGACTCTCGAATCGCTTCTAACAACGCAAATAGCCTTCTTCAGGTTCGCAACGCCTTGTGGGTTTTTCAGGGGGAGCGGAGACGAGGTACAAAAAGTATCCGTGCAAGGGTCCGTGCAAGAGAAAATCATATAAAACCATTTATGAGAACGTCGTTTCTTGGTACCAGACCCTCGTGTTTTCCCTTCCCCGGCCGCGGATGACCGTTTTTTGACACCGACGACCGAAAACCGAATTTATGACTGGGCCGCACAGGCAGCCCAGTAATCACTTGTGAAAATTTTGTAGCAATCGGACAAGGATAAAATCACTTTTAAGACGATTGAAAAACATCAGTATGGTGTCCAAAAAGACTGTATCGAAAAGCTGGAAAATGCCCAGGAACGCCCCTGTTTAGTAAATACTAAAACAATTATTCACCTCGGTGTCGGTGGCTATCGCGGCTCGGTAAACGTTACCACTAGCCACCTCCACTGTTATATATTAGATTGGGTACAGAACTAGCAGTAGACGTTGGCTAGGAAGTGCGGGCGAACATGTCGTTTTACCCTGGAGATGTGATTGATGAGAACCGCTTTCATAGTTGTGTAGGTGAATCAGAGGAAGCCCTGGCTTTTAGTTCTAGTGTCAACAAAGGGAATCACTGACAGTAAACAATACTTATATTTAATTAAACAGTTCACAGTTGCAGGTATAATTGGCCTGCGAATGGTGAGAGGCAGGAGGACGGAAGGCTGTATTCGCAGGTAAAAGATTCAACAAAAAAGTAATGCGTGACACAAGTAATCATGACTGTTGTATGCACGAAGTCTTATTATTCAATCGAATATTTAATATTTGTTCAACACTCGTATCTTAACGAAAACTCGTCTCGCATTACGCTGTGATCAGGCTCTACTTTGATTTTCCTCGGGTAAGTAGATTCCCGGCAGCTAAGGCGAATCGAAAAGTCTCACATTTAGGGCAGTATCGATACTGTACTTGTGTACTTGTGACAAGAAGCCGACAAATCGGGAATTTCTGTTTGGGAGAGAAAGTCGACGTTTCGGCGAAGAAAGTCGATGGTAAGCTCTTCACATTTTTTGGGATTAAGCTATATGTTATTACTACATGCAAACGCCTGAATGTCCGGCTGTATGGCTCATAGGTACAATTTCCATGGCTGTTAGATCATCCACAAATTGTTACCCTTGGAGCCCAATTCGGAAGGGGATCGTTTACAAAAGACCACGAAGGGGATAGGGCCCAATCTCGTTCCCCGTGGGATACCGCCGTTAATGTGCTCAGATGCGGACGAAGATGACTCCAAACGGAAAACTGAGATCTACCCTGTTAAAAACGGGCAACTTAGGAAACCAAGCAACAGTGTACGTTGAAATTAAGTAATTTCTGCAAGCGAATCTTGTGTTAGATCAAATCAAATCCCTTGCGGAAGTCAACAAACCCTAAAATCAAATTTTATTTTTGTCAATATAATAACAACAACAACAACAACAACAATAATAATAATAATACTAATAGACGAATTTTTGAAAAAATTCGTCAAAAAAGGCCCAGAATGTTTGCATAGAAACCTGGCGATAACCAGCCAGGCATGAAGAGAGTCACCCGAGGAGACTTATGGCTAAGAGCTGAATTCCTATCACCCAATCTTGTTTTAATCATCACGTCACAATCTATCTATTTATACTGTCTCCAATTACCTTTGATCTTAAACAGAATGCACTCAGACTCATTTGCTTGCAACCCAAGCCACCAGCTTCAACCTGCTTGCAAGGGTAACTCTTGCATGGGCTATCCTCCCTTTTTTCAAACAGGCTCTTAGATCCCGCGAAAATTAGCAGCAATAAGGTAAATTTACATCTTTACTATTTTATGGTACTTTTCTCAGTCTATAATTTTAAATAACACTCTGATGGCATCTGACTAGTGTACAAGAGTACAAGAGTCCCTTTATGTTTCTAAACGCAAAAAACGTATACGATTACGATCCCTGTCTTGACGAGAATGATGTGGACAAACGGGTTTTTGTCGTAAACGATCTGCAGAGTGAACAAAAACGTTTGTACACGGATTTAAGGGGACATGGGCTAAAGCAATGTAGGTACAAGTCCAGGATGGTCCAGCTTCTTTACGCCCGTTGCTCCTTGCTTCTGCTAATAAATTGATATCTCCTCCTGCATAGCTACTAGCTTTATGTCTCCCTCTATCTTCTTCTTCAACCTTTTTTCTCTTTTCACTTTTAAAATTGCACGAGCGCAGCAAATCACAAACACAACAACAACAACTCCCGAGGCGGAACCACCAGTGATGATAAGAATCATCTTAAGATTGTCTACGGAAAAAATCACACAAAACAAGGGTATAGTTAAACAAGATGAATCACTTTCATAGCGGTGACTCAACTATTGCGAGCAACTGTCCAAAAGTCATTCAGGATAACAACGTCACCTTGAGACGCAAAGCGACCGATTCGACGACAATAGTAATGTGGAAAAGTTGATTTGCACACACCATAACGTGCGCGTTCATGACAACACAGTCTCCCAAACTGTAAAGAAGCCCATTTGCACCGTTGAATTTTTTCTAAATACTTCGCGCGAAATGATTGGTCGTTACTCATGATCTGTCTGAGTAAATACACACGAATGACTTCACAGAAAAATTGTATTCTCTGCTTTCTCGAAAGTAGCGTACAGTTTACAAGATGTTTGCATTACTCCCCGGGGGGTACTGCCATATGTGGGCTATATAGGTATGTGCCGCTGTGAAGGGTATGCCGGTTTTCAAGCAGTTTACTCTAGGATAGGGTATATAAACCAGAGCGTTTGGGTCTAGAACAGGGTATCATTTTTCAGGAAACTGATCAGTTGGTTGAAGATTTTATCTAGACTGGTGATTGTGGTATAAGGTTTTGTTTTGACTAGACTGTGCTAGTGACCTCACTAGTTTCTGGAAAACAGCTACTCTAGGATAGGGGGGATTTGGGGAGTTTACTCTAGTATAGGGTAGCAAAATTCAGCTGAACTAGCTCTGGTATAGGTCAAGGGTTCCAGGGTCCCAGCGGCGCATCCCCACCCAGAAATTCCTAAAGTAACCCCCACCCCCCCGGGCATTACTAATTATTTTTACTGAATTAAGAAAGCAGAGGCTGCCACGAAATTTGCTCTTGGCGACGTCAAAACATCCGTCGACCAGCTGCAACAAATCGAGTTGTACTTTTCTGTTCATTGTATGAAGCAAAGAAAAAAAAAAGGCGATTTGTTCGTTCAGTCACAGATCAGAGAAAATGGCGTCAAAATGAGGTAAGCACATCAATGGCACAGGCCGATCACCACACTTTGACGTCACTTGCTGTCTTTCAGTGAACAGTCGTAGGATAAGATAGAATCGTTTACTTGAATGGAAGCCTTTTTGGGGTTTGCTACACATTTAAGAAGGTAATGCCGTTTCTTTACTGCTAAGCAAATTTCCTCTGCGTACCCATAACTTAGTTGTCGCCGCTAAGCCGTCTATCGTCTGTTAAAAAAAATGGTAATTGATTGTGTTTTAAAACATTTGTTCCCTTGACCTAACTGTAGTATCGATCGAATTGGTCATGTTCCAAATAGAAAACAACAAGAAGTTTAGCCTACCAGTTTATGAAGATGGCTGTGTTGTTGTAGTAGGCAAAGTGTGGCTTGAATATGTTGCAGGTTTAACCTTCAGAGAAATCGTCGGAACATGTGGGTTCTTTGATAAGGGATCCTTCTCTGTTCCGTACAGAATTAGCGACCAGCTGTAAAGAATACCTTAAACAGACAATTTAAAACAAGACGGTAGTCAGAAAAATATTATTAAATGAAGTCACTGGGAGAAATCCTCATTTATAAACCAGAGTTTCATTATCCATTTAAATTACGCTTTAGATAGTTGGTTTTAACAGAAGCGAAATTCTCTTAAAGGAGCCTCTTGATAATGACGAAAACACCTAAGAATACTGTCTGTACAATTCTTGCCAAGTTACTGACAGCAGCGTCGAAGTAACTAGTAAGCATGTTTCTCCACTCCACGGCGGTTTGTTCACAACTTCCACCCGAGTTTCAGGGCCTCTGGATTATTCTAGCCGAAATTGAATTTCCCCAGAAATTTCAACTCGCTATATAATCTAGTTAGTATAGGTAATAGCATGATTTGTAGTGATATTTGGCATAAATACCACGAGTGATATTTCAAAATTGTTACACGTAAATTCCCGAGCCGTTAGGCGAGTGAAATTTGAGACAATCTTGAAACATCACTAGTGGTATTTATGCCAAATATCACGTCCAAATCATGCTATTATTTGTTTATACTACTACCTGCAAAGGTTTTGTAATTTTCACATGTAGGTATTTCAAATTAAACTGAAATACCACTGCTCTAAGCCAATCAAATTGCAGAAATTTCTCATGTAGTAGTATAAACTGAGGTAAACGCCGCTCGGTTAGGGAGTAGCAGTCGTTGTCGCTTTCATTATGCGCCATGCCGCACCGAGCGAGGGAAGCGGAAAAGAGCCGCCAGTGCTTCTTTCACCTCACGCACTGGCAGCGCGTCTTCCGTCCTTCCCTCGCTTGGGTAAAAGGAAACGGAAATGACTGGTACGCAGTCTGTCCAATTCATTGACCCCAGGCTTTTGAATGAGCGGGAGGCTCGGATTCAAATCCTAGCCAGACCACAACCAGGGACTTTCAAAAACCTTGTTTTAAGGTCATGTATCACTTACACTTTGTAAAATAGTCTATTTATTAGGCGGCAACGTTGAGCCGTTGGCCTTGACACCTTAATCTTCCTTTCAATAGAACCCAGGCAGTCAGTATGGAAATGCATTGTCAAATCCCGTAACCATTCAAAGTGGCGTGCTTCAGGGGAGTATTCTTGGGGCTGGTGTTATTTACGCTATAAATTGATGATTTACTATCTTGCATTCTATTTCAGTTCTCCAGTACAATGATGTATGCTGACAACAGCCTACTTAACTTTTTTAGAGCGATACGAAGGGCTTGAAAAATGACTACATAACAGTGTTATTTTAAATATGGATAAAATATTTGGCCTTTTATGTTCATAATTATGATAGCAAAATGACACATTTACTGACTTAGTGTTCAACCTAGGCGGCGTTTTTGCGTCACGGACGCGGAATATTCTATTCTACCCTGACGCTAAATGAAATTATCTTGGAGTCATATAGCCTACAGTGCAGGCGTTTTTTAGCGGAAACTCAGACGTACATTGATCGCGGCCGCCATCTTGAAAAGCAAAGGAAAAGGCCAACCTCTCCCTTAAAATCAGTTATTGACTCGCCCCCACTCTCTGGTAGTATTAACGTCCAAGATGGCAGGAAAACGTTATTCCCGAAAAAAATAATGGATCGTGCTGCAAAATACGCCTACTTTGCAGGCTAGGAGTCATACTGACCCCCAAGAAACCTTGTGTGTAAATACTGAAAATCATGAAGAAGGGCTGGATAAGAAAGTAGATGCTGGAGAAGTCAGTTCGATAAGTCAACATCCAGAACTTCAAGAGCCAACTGCCTCAAGCCCAACAAGTAACACAGTGATACAACTGTGTTTGGGTGATGTCAGTTGTTAAAAGTTTCAATAGCATAATTTGACCCAGACCACCCAATTTAAAATGCCATGTGGGACATATGACCCACTTTGACTAATTTCTAGATTGAACACTATGACAGTTTCCCGCTAATGCTGTTTATTTGCACCCTTGTGGTGTCATTTGTGTCGTCCCTAGCACTACATAAGCGTAAACAAACAATATTACCTTAACAAGTCATTTTATTCCGTTACTACACTACAGCATGAAATTTCAAATGCCCACTCACCGGTTGTTTTGTAATTTTGGTCTAAATTTTCAATTCTGAGCTTCCACTGTCCTTCAGGACTTTCTCCCCAACTAAATAAAGTAGTGATATACCAGTTTGTCAGGTTTGTGTCTCTATATATATTGTCCTCTCTCCTCTGACGAGTCAATGGAGATATGGTTCCATTAGGCGCAATCAGCTCCAAATACAGGTCTCCGCGACGCTCAAAAACTAGATTTACTCTCACTTGAACGTGCTCCAGGAATTTTATTGTGCAATTGCCGACTGTCTCCGTAACCTCTGAAGGTATCACTCTGTAAAAAAGTGTTGTTAGAGAGATTTAGCGGCACATTTACGTTCAGCGGCAAACAGCAGCGATGACCACGTGAACATTTTTTTCAGCCATTCAGTAAGTTTGTCGCTTATGACGTGAAGGTGTGTTTCATTCGAAAGGTAGCGCCATAGGATTTCCTCAAAATGGAAAAACCTCTCATCACGTGGTCTGGGAGCAAAAGAGTTAAAGGGTATTAGGGTATCTTGGGGGCTGGCGAGTAATTTTTTTAACGGTTAATTCTTGTACTCCTCTTAAAATATGGTGTCCATTTTAGTAATGGTTAGGTTTGAAAAAGTTGAAAGAAGAGATTAAGGACAAAGTCAACTAGAAAGGGCGAAGAAAGTTAACGGATTTATCTTTGATTTTTTTAGCGGTGGTAAATTGAATTTACTAACAAACAACAGTTTGGAGTTTGTTGTTATTCTTCCATCGCTGTCGGATACAGTAACGATATAATGCTGCTAGGTATCACTGTAATTTTTATTTTATTCTCAGTTTACGAGCGGAAGAAATTCTCAAAATCCTGCAGTCTGATTGGTTTTGGAAGCGGGCGGTTTCATTTCTTATGACGTTTTCTTCTAACCTTTGCGGCTTCATTCAAAAGTTGTTTGTTGTTTGTGAATGAGCAAAATCAGTGATTTTAAATTATTTGTCTTTAAAAGTTACGTTCTTATGAGTACTAGCTAGAAAAATTTAATTTCATTATCCAAACAAAATATGTTAAGAGAGAATCAAGGTAATCCAACCGTGGAAAACCGAATGAGTAACACAAAATGGGCGGCTCGTAATGTCACTTAACCAGCTATAACCTACGCAATAAGTACTGCAATCTTGCTTTTACGGCACTGCCTATTCGACATTTGTGCTCTGTTTGTAGTCCCGTTTTCCACGTTTGCTGTCTGAAATGTTAAAGCTTTCAACACGAGAATTGACAACAGCAAGAACAAAAGAGCCTCCTAAACAGCAGCAATACCAGCAACAAAAATTTTTCTTAATTTTAACATTATTTAACAATTAGTCGCCGAAGGCGACGTGAGTATTCACTATTCACGTCGCCTGAGGCGGCTAAATGTTTTCGTATAATTACATTGATGATTATTCGAGGAAATAAAATTATTGACCAATTTCCGACTCCGAAACATCAACAAAACTGGCTGCCATTTTGATAACTGCTGGCCTTCAATGTTATAATCACCGCGCGATGATTATAATTACCAATGTAATTATACTGAAACTGATTAATCATATTTTCCCACCCGCAAATAACCTATATTAAAGTAGGAACTACTCGAGGCGGGGGGAAGAAAAGACATAGTTACAACACAAGGTTACAGTAGATGGACTAATCAACGATGAAGACTTTACAATACACTAAATAGCATAAACTAACGTAAAAAAAAAGTAAGTAAATGACGATGAGAGACTAAGATAATGTGTAAAACAACTTTATAGGGTGGGGGACTTCCATCATGACCATCTTCTGACCGCAGACATTTTATGGGTCCTAGAGAACTTTACATAAAAAGATTCGTTAGAGATAGATCTTTTTCTGTACTTACTGATCATCAGCAACAACAACGAACAAAATAAAAAAAAGTCCAAACCTGTTTTCATCCCTGCCCTTAATCTCACATCTCAGTTGTGAAGGCACTGTATACCATTGTTTTGCCAAGTGCACCATCATGCCACCATCCATAAGGCCGAAGCCAAAATATCTACTGAACCATAAACCAGCCTTGTTCTTTACCCAGAATCCGCTGGTGAGTGGAACTCCTTCTGGTGCGTGTCTCGCACTTCTTACTATAATGTGTTGTACGTCACGCCATGTAAGGGAGGGGCTTAAAAATAAAACACAATAGTTTAAATAGTAAGTAACTAACTTAGTTAGGAGCAGTCAGGCAGGCAGACAAGTAAGGAAGTAAGTAGTGCACTGCATAAAACTGCTCAGGATAAACTTTTTATTATACAAAAATAAAACAAGAAAAGGAACCTTAACTATAATTCTTCTCTTTTGAACTTTATTAAAATTCCACCCATGGAAAAATATTTTCATGTTGATCACGCAAGGAGGAATTCCGTTACGGTATATACAAACTTGGTAACGATATCATAAAGGTATGCAAAATCACATGATTTCTTTCACTGAAAATGAAATGTTGTTGTGTTAAGAATATCGCACTTGTGGATGTTTTGATAGGAAATCGACCGGAAAAATAACAATGACCCAAAATTCCGTGACCGTGCATGAGATAAGGAAAATTACTGTACGTGATATCTACATTCCGGTTGTTTAGGGAACAGTTTGTTCAAAAAATGCGAATGCGATGTACGGTCTATTTGTCATTACGGACCTCAAGTTATGAAATTTGAGCCTGCCATTATTCTGGGTCTTAAAATAACTGAGAAATGAAGGTACTCCCTTTGCACTGCAAGCGGCTTGACTTTTGCGCGGCTCGGATGAACGCGTAAAATGGCGGTCCCGTCTCAAGTAGGAGACGTAAAAGTAGCGTCCCCAATTAGCACTTTCGTGCTAAGTACATTGACACTCAAGTAAAGCGTCTTTTTTTTTCACAACCACCACTTCATTTCAGCAGACTGTAACTATACACTATCCCTTCATAACCGAATTAGCACTCCCAGACTCCCACAACTACCTCACAGAAATCAATTTTTACCTTCCAAAAAAATTTTGTTACTTCATATCAAGCAGTTCCACTGATTAACAAACTACAGCTATTATCTTACAATCCACGTCAAATATAACTCCACGCCTTCCACTTCACAGATCTCAACCAACCCATAAAATATAAAACCCTACTGCACTACTCACACATCCCTATGTACTTAAAAAACTTCACGTACGCGTCGTACAACGACGCCCAGATATACGCTGCCACAGCGTCTTGTTAAGTAACTGCGCAAGTAAGTAAGTAAGTTGGTAAGAGACTTAATTTAACGAGGGTGACGCGTGACAATAACTACAAAAACTGATAAGACTGTGAGCCTCTTAAAAAACAAAAATGCAATGATAAATAAACCTACAGCAGCAATAGCCTACACGTACAACCTACCAGGGTCATCTAAATCTTACACACCACCTTTTTATGTTCAGGAGTACACAAGAGCACCGTCAGTCTATTGAAAGAGTGGGTCCTGGTCGGGGGTAGGTACTCGGCAAAGTTTTAAGCGGGGAGGCTCCGCCAGAGTCCAACCTCGTAGTATCTTTTATAAACCATTTTTGACCACTCTCTATTGACAAATGGTACTTCTTTCAGATACCTAGTTTAGGCCTTTGCATCACTCTTAACTGCTGACACTGTCTTTAAGGTGGCTGAACACAGTTTTGCGGGCGGTCAGTGGTAACTCGCGTGACGGCGCGTGTGTTAAATTAGACAAACAAACATGGCCGCGGAAAAAGCAAAGGTACACAGAAGACGATTTCTCAAAATCTACTCATAAAGATTTTGTGATATTTGAAAGAATTTTTACTTTTATCGTAGTTTAAATAATGAGAACTTTAAAATGGAAGTTGAACAGAGGAATTTTGTGACACATTTAATATTTACAGTATAATTATATAATTATTGATTATCTAAAAAGCCGTCGGTAAAAGTTTAATCAAATAAGTTTCAAATGGTAATGATTAATTATACTAAACTGTGTGCAAGTTTATAGAAAAATGTAATGAGCGAATTTTGTGCAAACTGAGCAAAAGTGAAATTTTAAGGTTGTATTCAATCGTTCATGTTGCCGTGGAAACTACGAAAACGTCACATTTTACCTGTCAATCAAAATCTTTCATCAGTATATTTTTCACTTGCCAAGTTTCAGCTTGTGAACTCCACCCATTCTCTTGCCATGATTTGGCAAACGACATGTACCCACAAACTGCAAAACTGTGTTCAGCCACCTTAAAACATGAATAAATCTTAAACACCATACGTGTTCTCGACTTTTTCACAGCCATAAAATGCATCTGTAAGCCTTTTTGGACATTTTAAAAAAGACCGAAATGACTGATTTCCCTACTTTTTTGTAAGTCGACTAGTTAAATCCCTACATGTACCCTTTAATATACCTAAATTAAAGCCTGAAAAAGTTACTCCTTTCAGGCGGAGCCTTCTCGTATAGGCCACTATAGGGGGTAACCCCGCGGGTCCTTGTTGATCCACTTTCCTCACTCTGAGCCTATAATGTTACACGACAGAAGATCAAAAAACATTAAAATCATTAAGACTTACTTTGCTTCTAGTGTCAATGCAATAAGACCTGAAGCCATCGCTGTAGCCGCTGATGTTGCTCCGAAATTTTCAGTGCATCCTGATTTCTGATCAGCTGTAATCTGCGGAATAGGATAGTAATTTAGCTTACAAAAATATGTCTAGACTGTTTGTTCCCTGAATAATAACATGATGCTAATCTCCACAAAAAAGAAAAGGTCTAAGGGGGATGGGGGATGGGGCATTCCCTTGAAGGGCCTAAACGAGTATGTGCCGCTGAAAAAGTTATGGTTTTCGGGGTCTGGAGTGTTAAATAAGGTATACAATTTAACTGTTTAGCCTTTAAAAGAGTATGAAGGTTGGCGATGAGCGATCTACTTTTGTGGTAAGGGTCAGAGTTTTTGAAAGGACACTCTACCCAGACCTCCCTGGAGTGCCCTTACGGGCCTTGGGACCTGTTTCTCGAAAGGTCCGGAAACTTTTCGGGCCCGAAGGCAAATTTTAAAATCCAGACCCGTTGTCGTTAACAAACAGTTTCATTGTATCATTGTCAAAATTATTAAAACTTTGAACTTGAATGTAACTACGGCAAACACAACAGGACTTTTGAAAAACAGTCCCCTGACCCATATATTATAAGGCTCATTGCATTTCCTTTCCTGCAATATTATGTCCAGTGTGGTCTGCTTGTCATGACACCAGATATAAGGTGTAGAAGTGCTCTTCCTGGGGTTGAAACTAGACAGCTTCAACTACGGAATGTACATGGGTTGAAGGAATGGTCGATAACCGTTCTCAGCCGAGTCGCCGAATCGGAAATTAAGGGTTGGTGAGCATACCTGCTCACACGTCCTATTTACAACTTACACATGCCAGTAGAAAAGAAAGAAAGGCCTAGTGGAATCACGCCAGTACAACCACCGCCTGTCATACTGTTGGGTTAAAGTCATATCGTTATCCCTTATAGACAACAAGATACCGTAAAAAATGTTTTGTTGCACTATCAATCTGCAAGATATCACATATAACTTGAATGCTTTGAACAACTTTCGATAAAAACCTCCTGTTTGTTGCATTGATCGCTTTTCTCACTTCAGCAAACCAATCCCACCAGGCGTTCGACTGGTCGAACTAACAGCCCGGGGGGAGGGGGGACTCCGTATATGAAAGGGGAGGGGATGCTCATCGTCTCGCTTAGGGGTGTAAATTTCGGATTTTGGTCTCCGTAAAGGTCTCTTTTAGGGTTGCACTCGAAGAAATATTAAAAAATTATACATTTTCAATTCGTTTTATGTACTCGATTCATGTAATCAAAGTTTAACATTAAGGATAGGCCACGCCCAGATTGGTCTCCTTAAGAGGTTCAATTCAAAATTTCCGACGAGCATCCCCACCCCTTTCACATGCGGAGTCCCCCCCCCGGGACTAACAGTAACAGACGTACAAAATTGTGAAGAAGATAACGACGCCACGGGGGCTCAAAAAGCTGGTCGTTATCATATTAACGAAGTTGTAGAATAGGGGAAGACACATGGTTGTACTGATAATCTTTAAAAGGATGCTCTTATGGCGAGGCTCCGGTTTTCAGGTAGAAATGCAAAGAGCAAACCATATCCAAGTGATTTGACTACTTCACTTACAACTTTGCCGACTCCATTGAATAAGTCCCTGCTGTAAGTGTAAGCAGAGGCCATTATACCGGCACAGTCTTCTGCATAAAACGGTCTTGAGTCATCCGGGTTCACACCACTGATTGCAATAGTAAAAATACTATTAACATAACCGTTATAGGCACAGCTGTCACCAATTAAGCCGCCATTCCCAGTTGCAAAGGTGTAGATAGCACCCTTGCCCCTACGACCCTGAAATACAAACAAGGCATAATCTATTTCAGTTGCACAATGACTTTTAGTGCTATGCTGAAAACATCCAACGGATGACGTGACCCTTAACACAAACTTTGTAAAAAAAAAAAAGGGACAGTAGATACATCTAGCAACCTTTGTGGCATTACAGGTGTGGTAAGGAATCCCTAATGAAAGGGTTCCCAAGTCTCCACTAAAATAGTGGGTAAGGTGGGGAGGGAGGATGTGTGTATACAAGGGTGTTGTGTGTATACAAACAGAACAGAAAAGTTAGATGTTAAGATTAGCACTGATAATGAGGGACGGGCAAACCGCAGAGCAGCTATGTCTACCTCAAAGAAGTGCAAAAATTTATTAGGTAGAAAGTAATAATTACTGAAATTCTAATAAGGATAGGATTAAATAAAATATATTAGTTGAAAAATAAAAAGAATAAGTATTGAGGGACTGGCAAACTGTCAAACAGCTATGTCAACCTCAAAATAGAGTTAGGATACGTATAAGAGGATGAGGGGTTAGAAGGTAAAATAATAAGAGGGATGATAGGAAGGTGAAAGGGGAAAAAAGGGACCGGCAAACTGCAAAGCAGTCATGTCAACCTCTTGGAAAGTTAAAAATAAAGAAGAGAGAGGAAGAAAAAAAAAATATAATAATAAAATAAAATATATATAAAAAAAAAATAAATAAAAATAAAAATTTATAATAATAAAATGAAATAAAATAAATGATAGAAAGAGTGAAATAAAATAAAATAAATGAATAACAAAGGAGAGACAATCAAAGGAATTACTTCAATAACTTTAATGTGTAATTTTCTCTTCAAAAATAATTATAAGTAAAGAACATGTTTGTGAAAAATGAAAACGTAAAGTTGCTTCTTTGGTGAAGACAAATCATAATAAGCCAGATGGTTTGTTATGTTGTTTGATATTGACTTTGAAAATTTTTCTTTTCAATAAAAGTTGAAATTGACTCAGTAGTTTCTCCAGTAACTATAGCGACATCTGCAGAGTTACAAAAATTCTGAAATAATTTTAAAAATTGGATAATACTTTAAATTATCGGATAAGATACAAGATTAGAATTAAGTAAAGGAAAATGTCACATGTAAGCTCCCATAAAAAAAAAGGGGGGGGAAGGGGGGTGAAAGAAATGTACAGGATAAGAACTTTCATGATGAAACTGTTATAAGTAGTATAACTTGAATTATCACAAAAATGTAATTGAAAGAGAATTTAAATGGTTTGTTGTTAGTCGCTCTTTTGTGTTCGCTGACATTAATAATAATTTATTATAAGGAATACAACTTGTAATTTTTTAAAAGATATTTTTTCGAAAGAGAATTTAAAAAGGTTAGTCATTAATTTTAGGTCGATCTTTTTTGTCCATTAAGGTAAAGCCATTCTTCAGAGTGCAGATCAAAGTAAAACCAGATGTGTGATTTGTTGTCCATGTTGTTGAGAAGAAAGTCTAGCTGGCGGGCACGTTTTTCTGCCTTTTTGTCAGTGGTCCAGTGTTGTGACGTCAGGATCCAGTGTGAAGTGAGGTGGGGTGAACAGCCATTGCCAATTAAAAATAAAAACAGTTTGAAAGTGTCCTTGTCGCTGATCGGTTTTTTCCAGAAAATTAACTTAAAATCTTGTGGCCAAACAGAAAGTGGATAAAAAGCGTCGCCGTTGAAAGAATTAAAAAGTTGAAGTCGTTGCTGGACAATTGATGCACGGGAGAGGTTGCGGAGGTGATGATGGTAAAAGTGGAGTGTAGAGTGGTTGTTATCCATAGTTGAAAGTAGTCTGTTAAGATAACAATAGAGGAGGGGGTGAAGTAGAGGGTGGGGATAGGAGTATAAGGATAGTATTTTGTAATTAACTATTAATTAGCGCCATAAGTTATGACAAAAATTGTCTTACTGTCATTACAGGAAAAAGGAAGCAGAAGAAGAATAGATAGAGTGTGAAGGAGAATGGGAATACCCGGGTATGGCAAAAAGAAGGATGCATCGACACCAAGGCTCCTGTAATGTTGTGAATCATCAGGGGCAAAGCACAACTGAGCGAGGATGTTTCTAGCCCGGCGCCGAGCCTTTGCCCGACATCCTCTGTGTCGAGTCCTTGAGGAGAAAAAAGGAAGAGAGGAGAGAAATGGCCGGGAGGTAGTCGAGAAGAGAGAGAGAGAAAAGAAGAAGAAGAAGAAGGAAAAAAAAAACACAAACAAATAAACTTTGAGCAGAACAATATACTCTCTTTGTATGTAAATAGAGTTGGAAAACGATAAATAAAAAAGAAATGAATTATAACGGTAAAGCGGTAAGCGCCAGTTGGGTAGTTTAAAGTAACAAATTAATTAAGCTAAAGTGACAATATCTTACCACGAAAACAAAGGGGTTTCTTCAAAAATGCCGGTAGTGAAAAAAGGTCAGTCCTGGAAATAAGGAGGCCCAAAATTAAAAACAATTATAAGGGATGAGGAGAATTTCCGTGGAGAAATACTTACGTCTGGGAAGAAATGGCTCCTCTAGGGTAAACGTAAGAAAAGAGTGAAAAATGCGGAACAAAATTCTGTCGTAACAAAAAAAAAAAAATTTTTGTCAAAACAAATTAAAATTGACGCCAGAATGACGCGAGCCAATGACGTACGAGAAAGGTGTCGCAATGATAGATGGGATAGCTGTCAACCTTTCGAAGGCTATGAGCGGCCATGAGGGTTGTTTATAAAGCGTAGAAATCTGTCTTCTCAAGGCCAGTTGTCGAAGTATTTATGGAGTGGCATTTATCGTAGTGTGCTGGGATGGATTTGTAGTAAGCAGCTTTTGCTCGGAGTTATATCGAAATCGGTGAGTCGGAACAACAATTTCAGTATGATCGATCGTTCTTCTTGTTAAGAAAACTGGAGTTGAGTTCAGGAGCTGAGTGCTGGTTGAGCTAGCAATCTGGTCGTTGGAGGTAAGGAATCGAAGTTAGGTATTCATAATATGATATATCGTTCTTTTTGTGATGACGATGAGTTTAGTAAAGAGTTGCTTGTGTGTGAGTCGTGTTTTACAAGGATAAAGATGGTAAAATTTCGCTAGACTGCATGCAAGGAGAGGAGTTTCAAAACAAGGAGAGTAAAAAGGGGGAGACGTGATACGATGCCACAGTGAAATAGGCAGTGACTACTTTTAAGATTAAACCATCTGGATAAATTTATTGATAAAGACCTAGTAAAAGAATGAGAATTATAATGCTAAAAAAGCTTGTGGTAGGGAATAGTGAAAAACGATTAAAATGTTAGGGTATTTACATAAAAATGGTAGTGTAGCTTTTTGGTGTAAGTAAAATATCTAGTAGAATGAATTCAAATTTGATTACTCACAAGTGTCAAGTAGAATGAATTAAAACTTGATTACATACAAGTGTCAAATTTAAAAATTATTAAAGCTTGAAGCTAGCATAATTCTATATTAAAGTAGTGCGAAAGTGTTCAATATGTCCATTGATGTCGCATAATGTCTAGGGTATAATACGTTAAATTTGTAGTGCTAAAACTATAACCGCATTAAAAGGCGAGAAACTATGTACATGGTGGTAGATGAAGAACCCATTGAAATGATATAAATAACCAGCAAAGATTTGGCGAAAGGAAAATTAGCTGCTGGTAGATATATGTTTTAAGTTGTAGAATTATTAAATAGGATTAATTTATGGTGTAACATTTTATTAGTAAGAAGGAGTGTGTGGAGTTTAGTAGAGTTGCAGTATGCTTTTGAGAGTTTCGGTATGTGTGGGTTGTGGTATTTGAGTAGAATGCTGTTGACCAGTTTGTCTGTTCGTTTGTCTTTGTTGTATAGAGTCTTGTAGTAAACAGTGGGTCTGGTAACGTTATTAGTCTGTTTGGTTTTCAGGCGTCGCTGGTGAGCAGTGCGTGTGATCCATGGAGGCAGTAAGTCTAAGTGTGAAAAGGTGGTGAATGAAGTTGTAGTCGTCTATTGTGGCTGAAAGTCTACTGTATCGTATAGTTTCAGTTTTAATGATACCAGCAAAAATGTGATGGGGATGGTTAGATGAAAAATGAGGATACATGTATTTATGGTGTGGTTTCTGATAGATCTGGGGATGCACTCTGTGGCATTTGATGGTGAAGTGGTTGAGTGACAAAGTGAGATCTAGGTAATGAGTGGTATGGTGATTCGATGTGAAAGTGAGAGGTATTTGTGGCGGGTAAGAGCTGCAGAGGTTAGAGATGATATTAGGTAAGTTAGTTTTGCTGGTTAGCATAAATCCATCATCTATATAACGGCAGAAAATAAAAATACTATTAGTAGGGCAGTTAGTATTGTTAAAAAAATGAAAATTCGCTTAGTAGGAGCACGAGGTCCGCAATTTGCCGGCTATGGTAGCTGCCCATAGCATCCCCTTTAATTTGCTGGTAGATGGTATTACCAGTCCTAAAATAGTTACGTTGGTTAATAAAATTATTGAGGTTAAGCAAATAATCCCTATAAAAATTAGGCAAATTAAGCAGTTTACAGCTCTTAATGATTGCTTGAGTGGTGTCATGGTATGAAATGTTTGTGTAAAGTGATGTGAAGTCAAAAGTTGTGACACATAAGTCGTACATGTTGGTAATTCGTAGTTTGTCTAATAAAAGCAGTAAGTCATATGAGTTGTAAATCAAAGGGCATGGTATGGTTCGTTCTTCAAAAAGGTTTTTCAGTTGTAAAATAATACTGTCTAGTTCAGTTCCCAGTAGACGTGAGGGGTTGGATGTTATCCAGCTGTGCGCAGTGATAATAGGTCTTTCAGTTAGTTTGTTCAGGTTGTCGTATGATGCAGGTTTGTCGAGTTTATGTACTTTAGGTAGTAGCTTCATGTAGGGTAGTTGTAGTTTGTCTTGTGGGGTGGGGTCCAACAGTCGCGAGTTGTCATGGTTTGTGATAATAGTTGAGAATCGTTTTTTGAGTTGGCCAAGTAGTGTGTGGGAGTTAGTGATGGTTTGTTTACAGTTAAAGTTGTCGATGCGTCTGTAGGTAGACAGGTCGGAGAGATGTCGTTTGTACTCGGTGGAGAACCATGAGGTGGGCACAAGAGCCCAACCCATGTTTTTGTCAGAAACTGTAAGTATGACGTCATTGTCGTTCTGTACGTTAGTAATGTAAGATGTGGTGTGTGGGAGGGTGTTACATAATTTAGGATAAATAATAGAACGTAATTGAGCAGGTTGTAAAAATTCTTTAGTGAAAGAAACAGTATTGTGAACATAGTCGATGAGGTCAAGGTTGAAGTGAGCCCGTGATTGTTCTTGTTGCAGTAAAGGAAGTGGATGCATCTGCTTGCGGTAAGGATGGAAACGGAGAAGTGATTTGGAAGTTTTAGATGAGTTGAGCTTGGTGGTGTGGTTTTTCTTGCGGATGAGGGAACAGAGGGCTGTGTTGACTTCAGATTCGATGTTTTTTTGGAGAGAAGAGATGCTTGGCGTGGTGGTGGTAGGGATAAAGTTAGTTCCTTTGTTGAGTAAAGAGATGGCATCAGGTGGCAGTGGTGTGGAAGTGAAGTTGTGAACTTTGTTTGATGAAGATAGTTTGATTTTTTCTGATGCAGTAATAGTGGCGCGTTGTGACTTTAGATTCTGTTCCATGATATGGGCGGTGTTAGAGGAGGAAAGGGTGTTTCTTGTCTGGAAAAGGTAGAGGAAGAGTCTGTGGGCATTGTTGATTTTGTTTAGTTGATGACGGAGTTGATGGCCTTTGTTGAGCTGATGTGATGACTTGAGGAAGGAGGTATGCTTGGAATGATAGGTTAGTTGGTTTTGTTTGATGGCTTTAATGCGCAGTTGCAGGTGGCTGTTATGGGAATTTAGAGTGGCGATGTCTTCTTGCAGGCTGGCTGGTGTCTGGTTTGAGGATGAAGTAGTTGATGTGGTGATGGTTGAGTTTTTATCTTTGAAAAATATGTTATGTAGTTGACATTGAAGTTGGAAGATAAGGGCAGAGTTACGTTCTTTTATTTTGTGCAGGTTGTGGGCTTGAAATAGGAGTTTCTTTTGTCTGAGGGATAGTTGCTTGGATTTAAGTGTAAACCATCTCCAGCCATTGTTGGTTTTTACAGCCAGTGATGGTTTGGCATTTTTGGGAGTTGTGGTTGTTCTCTTGTGCTTTATTTTGAGCTTGTATTTCTTCTTTTTTATCCTGTTTCGTTCTCTTTTCTTATTTACATTTTTAGGTTGGTTTTGTACTGTGTTGATGTGATTATTATGATCCATAGTGATCTGGAAAGAGGGGAAAAAGGATAGCGAAAAAAAAGGAGAGTGAAATAATAAAAAGACTTAGAAAAAAAAATTTAAAAATTAAAAAATAAATAAAAATAAATAAATAAATAAAATAAAATTTTAAAATAGGTAGTAGGGTAATAACTGAAAAGGATAAGTAGTAATAATTAGTAAAAATAATAGCTGAAAAGAAAAAAGAAAAAATATTTAATTTATTAGTAAAATAAAAAATTAATAAAATAAAATAAATAAAATAGTAGGGTTGTGATGGAAGTATTTAAACACCATTTACCATTATAACATAACAAAAGTAAATCGCGCGCTCTGATTGGTCAGTTAGCCACTACCATTTGCCCGTGGGTGCACGCCAAGAAACTGAGCTAGCGCGGTAAAATTCAGGCAAATTCAACAAAAATAACCGTAAAATACACCGATAAAATGCACAGATGAAAAGTGGAAGTTGAAGAAAACACTAAGCTGTCGTTTTGAAGGAAAAAAGACAAAAGATCAAGCGACAAATTTGCCCTGGATGAATTAATCACTGTTTTCCTCGCGGCTAGAATCGGCTGTTCAAAGGAAAATCGAGCCAGCGAAGATTGAAGGTACATTTTGTATGTTTTTTATAGAAGAGAAAGTCTCTTTGAAATGTAAATTCATCAATTAGCATTGTTTTATTGACTTTTTGGTCAAGCTGATGCTAAATCCAAGCAAATATTTCAGGAAACACGCTCAAATTCGAGACAGCTTTGTTGTGAAGTTTTCATCGCATCTATTAAAAGTTTTAGTTGAGTTTAAACGGGCACATTACGCTGGAATAAGCGAATTTCATTTGAGTACAGAAACATTTGGGTTTCAAATAAATTTTTAAAAAAATGACTTCTGTGTGTATTATTTTGTTCCTCAGTGTTCATTCATAACAGTCGTTCAGAGATCGATCGAAAAACAACAGCTTCAGCGCCGGCTGTGTGTCGGCGAATTTCAGTTTTAACTTTCACTTTCATAGCTGGATTTCCCCAGGCAGATTTCGATACAAAGCTAGTTAATTTCTTTTTAAAATTAGTGTTACCTGTTATTCTAAAGGAATTACCTTCAAATTTTCTCATTTCTACTTTACGTATATTTCAAAAATTGCCACATAAAATAAGCTTGATAATTATTTCGTTTATTTAGTTTTAGCTTGTTTTTTAGAATCTTCTTAGTTGGTGTTTATAGTTGCAGCTATAGTTTTCCCTCAAAGTTTTCACCCTAATATTAAGAGAAAGTAGACATATGCTATTCAGAATAACAACGAAAAACGTTTTGCAATTTACCTGAAGACAGAGATCGGTTGATTCAGCGAAAGAAAAACTCAAAGGCAAGTTTTTGAAAAACATAGAACAAGATTTGTTTACGCGTAGGCAGGTGGCAGCATACTTGAACTCGTACCGACCGGACTCAACCGAAGGCAAATGGAAAATACTGTTTTTCTCTTTTGATTATGTTATAAAAGAAATGGTAAAAGTTGCAGCTGTGCAACCATGGAGTTATGGATGCACTTGGGAGGTTTGCTAAGCGCTCAAGAAGCTAGAGTCGCACGAGGCGATAGCCGAGTGCGACTCTTACGCTTCTTTCGTGCTTAGCAACCTCCCGCGTGCATCCATAACTCCATGGTTGCACGCTGCACGTTTACCATTTCTTAATTCAAAGAGTTGACTAGTACCCAAAATGGTACCCCTACTGTTAGGTACCCACCATAGCTTTGTAAAAAACAAAACAACAAAAACAAAAAACAAAACAAAAAACAAAAAAAGGGACAGTAGATATATCTAGCAACCTTTGTGGCATTACAGGTGTGGTATGGAATCCCTAATGAAAGGGTTCCCAAGTCTCCACTAAAATAGTGGGTAAGGTGGGGAGGGAGGATGCGTGTATACAAGGGTGTTGTGTGTATACAAACAGAACAGAAAAGTTAGATGTTAAGATTAGCACTGATAATGAGGGACGGGCAAACTGCAGAGCAGCTATGTCTACCTCAAAGAAGTGCAAAAATTTATTAGGTAGAAAGTAATAATTACTGAAATTCTAATAAGGATAGGATTAAATAAAATATATTAGTTGAAAAATAAAAAGAATAAGTATTGAGGGACTGGCAAACTGTCAAACAGCTATGTCAACCTCAAAATAGAGTTAGGATATGTATAAGAGGATGAGGGGTTAGAAGGTAAAATAATAAGAGGGATGATAGGAAGGTGAAAGGGGAAAAGAGGGACCCGCAAACTGCAAAGCAGTCATGTCAACCTCTTGGAAAGTTAAAAATAAAGAAGAGAGAGGAGGAAAAAAAAATATAATAATAAAATAAAATATATATAAAAAATAAATAAATAAATAAAAATTTATAATAATAAAATGAAATAAAATAAATGATAGAAAGAGTGAAATAAAATAAAATAAATGAATAATAAAGGAGAGACTCCAGGGTAAACAAAGGGAAAAAAAAACAATCAAAGGAATTACTTCAACAACTTTAATGTGTAATTTTCTCTTCAAAAATAATTATAAGTAAAAAACATGTTTGTGAAAAATGAAAACGTAAAGTTGCTTCTTTGGTGAAAACAAATCATAATAAGCCAGATGGTTTGTTAACTGATATAGTAAAAACACTATATGAGCTTCACATAATAATATTGTTGATGTATAGTCGTTCTTAAAAATTTATCGAATCATTGAAATAGTTAAGATGAGATTGAAATATATTCGTTCTTAAAAACTCAAGGAATTATTGACTTTGAAAATTTTTCTTTTCAATAAAAGTTGAAATTGACTCAGTAGTTTCTCCAGTAACTATAGCTACATCTGCAGAGTTACAAAAATTCTGAAATAATTTTAAAAATTGGATAATACTTTAAATTATCGGATAAGATACAAAATTAGAATTAAGTAAAGGAAAATGTCACATGTAAGCTCCCATAAAAAAGGGGGGGAAAGGGGTGAAAAGAAATGTACAGGATAAGAACTTTCATGATGAAACTGTTATAAGTAGTATAACTTGAATTATCACAAAAATGTAATTGAAAGAGAATTTAAATGGTTAGTTGTTAGTCGCTCTTTTGTGTTCGCTGACATTAATAATAATTTATTATAAGGAATACAACTTGTAATTTTTTAAAAGATATTTTTTAAAAAGAGAATTTAAAAAGGTTAGTCATTAATTGTTAGTCGATCTTTTAGTGCTATGCTGAAAACATCCAACGGATGACGTGACCCTTAACACAAACATGAGCAATAGGAGCCCGGCTGCCTGGTTAGCTACCCACCAACCAGGGCTTTGAAAAAAAACTGGTACGATTTTGCTGGCTGAAAATAAAACCCTGTCCCAGTTAACTTGTTCAGGTCAGTAGACGATAACATAGCCGTTCGGCTGGATTTGGCTGGTCTCTTTCATTTGCTAAGGGAACTGTGTCACCATAGTCTATTCCCTTATGTCTACAGCTTTTTATTACACCTCTTCAAGAAAGAATTTTGAAGGGGTAGGTCATGCCGGTGACGAATAGGTCAAATTTCTCCAAGCAAATAAATAAGTATCGCATTGCATTGTTTATAGCGGAGCTCCACGCGTGCGCGGAATTCAGTTTGCTTTCAGTATACGGCAAACGTTGAATGAATTGAGAAAGACATTTTATAAAGCATCCCTCGAGAGCTTTGCTTTTGGCCTGGCTAAATCTATACATTACCTGCTTTACACCACGCTCGATAGCTCTTTGCGTGAGAGTTTCAGGGCCCTCAACTTCCGTGGCCGTGTCCCCAGGTCCCCAACTGTTTGAATATATGTCAATTTTGTCGAGTTCATGGGACAGGGCAAATGCTTGTCTCGCATCGGTCAACCGGACATGGTCATCAAAAATGCGAATACCTTTAGAAAAAGAAAGGTGCACATACACTGTTAAAAATAACCTTCAATCATTTTTATCTTATTTTGGCACTGTATAATTGCGTTTGACGTGACTGCTGGTACTGGTTCTAACCTCAAACTCGACATCTAACCACTTATGTTTGAGCCATACTTTAATTTCATTTTCAATTTACGGTTATAAAATCTCTCTTCTCACACACCCTGCGTCCCTCATTTTCAACCACTATTTTAGTAGGGACTTGAAAACCCGTTCACTAGGTGATTCCATACTTCGACACATGTAATGCCCCCCCCCTTCGAGGGGGGTACTCCCATATATGAAAGAGATAGGCATGTCCTGCGCGATAGGGTTCTCCACCCTTAAATACGGTATCGTTTTTGCCCTTGTTAGCGTCGTGTTTCTGGTGTGATCCTTACATACGGTACCGTTATTATATCAGCCAAAATTCAGGTGCGTTAACGCCCAGGTAGAAGAGCAACAAATTGTCTTTTAAAACTGAACTATCCCTTATAGTAGTAAGAAGGCAATTTAATGAACGTTTGTGTGTTACCATTAATTTCTTAGTTTTTTTTCTCCCTTGAATAGGGTGTCAATTTTTGTCACCCTTAAATAGGGTCTGGGCTTAAGACCATGGGCGGCACGCACCTACCTAAAGTTGTCAGAATGCTAGGTGAATCTACTGTTATTTTTCTATTTTTATTAACTTTTATTATATTTTTTTGCACACAGCGAAGGTGTACAGTATTTTTGGCGGCTTGAACCTAACCGGGTATGTGCCGCTGAACAGGGTATGGTTTTCAGGGTCTTGAGTCTAGAACAGGGTATACCATTTCACTTTTTAGCGTCTTGAACAGGTTGTCTTTTTGGACCGGAAGCCTTTAAAAGAGTATGAAGGTTAGCGATGAGTGGCCTACATTTGGGGTACCGAGGTTTTTCCCAAAAAAGTATAAAACCATAATGTTAGTTTTAAAAAATACATAATACCGAAGGTGAAACTAAATGAACCAGGATCATGAAATAAGCCATCTACATCAAGCTCAAGCTTCCTACCCGGAACAGAGATGGGAGACGGTACAACCTCTCCAGTGCATGGGACAACCCTCTTCTTAAAACGCAGAACCGGAAGGGGGGCAAACCCCAGGGCCTCTCAACAATGAGGCGTCGCGAAATGTCGTCTGTTTTCTTAGTCTAAGCTTCTACGAGCAACACAAGCAAGAAGTTTAAAGATAAGGATTCGTTCCACTAATTTTGACTATTCATATTGGACATAATTTTAATGTAAAGTATGAGTTGTGTACTATGAAGAGATAAGCAAAACCTGCCAAAAAAAGGCCATATAAAAATGGTCAAGAAAGGGGATTTTTCAATCAAAAGAAACTCCAACAGGAGAGATGCGTTCCATAATACGTTTGCATCACTATTTTGAACATTTCTCTCTCTCTCTCTCTCTCATAATCTTACTATACACTGAAGAAAACATAAAAATAATTACCACATGCCGCTATAAAGATCGTCACAATGAATTATGACAACTTGACGTAAAAGAGAAATTCATCACAAAGATAAATCAAATCGAGGATTTCAACTGACCTCAACGAACTTCACGCAACCGAAAACGCCAAACAAGTTCCATATAAAAAGGCAATGGGCGTGCAAGGAATTGTGGTAAAAATCTGTTGCATTGTGGTTAAAAACTAGTGTACCTAATAGGTAAAAGAGTGCTGCCGGTGTTAGTTCAAACAACTTTATTGAATATCGTGTACCGTGTATGAAAAGAGCAGCAATACCTTATAATATTGCTCGCTCGCTTCACGCTCGATCGAGCGGCAGCAATGAACCTGTCTAAAATTAGGGTTCAAAGGGACAATTCCTGTTACAGTTATAGCGAAGCATCCAAAATAGCTCATGCACGTTATACGTGTCTATGTTTGGAACGACTGAGAGTAGACTGTGTTCTCTGACTTTCCCAAACGTAAGATATCTTTCCTGACAAAATAAAAGATTCTTCTAACAAACACTCATACCCTTCTGGACTGTGTCAGTGTACATTAAAGCTCTTAGAGGTCTTTGGTGAAACTGTCATTGAAGAAGGCAATCACATGACATCAACCTACATGTACCTGCAATTTGGGCGTTGTATGCAATTCCCACGCCACACAAATTGTTATTAGCCGCTCCAGCTATAACTCCAGCACAGTTGTTACCATGTCTAGGGAAAACAGACACAGACGTGTGCGTTTATGGCTTCCATGCACGCGTGAACGCCGGGATCGAAAACCGACATTTTCGAACACAATCTCGGTCCCGTTTCTCAAAAGTCTCTGTAATTAACGGGCCCGGAAAGTCTATGTTCCAATAGCTTTTCGGATAACACAATAAAACTGTTGGTTGACAAAACAAAATAAAATTGCTTGTAAGCTAGGATCCGCGCTCTTTTTTTATTTGATTTGAATATTTGATGTTGGGCACGGGACTTTCGAGAAACGGGCCCTTCGAGTAGAAAAAACAAATTCATTCATTAATTTTCTACAATGCACGTCTTAAATCTCTCACGGCCGCACAAAGCAAAGCAATTCTTTGAATCTATCAAGAATTCTCCCAACCCCTTGAGTGTTCTTACCTAAGGCTAGGCAATTACAGAAAAAAGGTTTTCTATTGCTTTATAAATTAACCACAAACAGGCTCCTTATGAATTGATCGCCTTCTCATTTATTATCTATCCTTTAAGCAAGCTTGACTGAACGCTTTAAGATAGGTTTTTTGCTCTTCCTAATCAGAGGGTTTCAAACCCTTAAAAGCACCCCTTTGTCGACGAAAGTACATAATGCAGAGCATTTGTGATTCGCCTTTTAGCATAAAACAGCCATATAACTGCAGACATACCCTGAAACTGTGCCATGCTTTGGAACTGGTATTGGATCATTATCCACATAATCACGACTTACTGCAGGATTCTTGAAAAGAAAAAGTATAAATAGTGCCATAAGTTTATACACAATAGAACTTAAATATTCCATCAAACATTCTAAATGAACGAATGATGTTCCTGTATGAAATAAGAAACTGATACAGTATGACATAACCCCCCACCGCCCCGGCCTTTAACATTAACGTTTCCCCCTCCCGCTTGGCACCTTGTTATATCAGGATTCCATGGTAATGTAACCACACAATGATGTTAAGCGCCGTGCAACTCCCAACATTGTTAGATGTTACATGTTTCGTCCGTTTGCACACCCTGTTGCATGTTGTTGCGCAAAGTTTGAAACCGGTCAAACTTTCGGCCAACAACTCCCAACATTTCTTTTGTTCTGTGATCGCCGAAGCGTAGCGCAACAATGTTGGATCCGTTTGCACAGTTCTTCCAACATTGTAGGGGCCACACACCACTGCCAACACGCGAGCAACAACTCCCAACATTGTTGGCGCAACAATGTTGGGAGTTGTTGCGCCCGTTTGCATGCAGCCTTAGATGTAGTGAGAGCGAAAAACCTGCCATTTTACATTGTCATCCAAGCCATGCGAAGGTCTAAGCGTGTGGTTAGGCTAAATACCTTCATTTCTCAGTTACGCAGTCAAGTGCTCCATCGACAGAGCCAGTCTTCCCGCGGTTAAAAATATGAATACAAGAATATTGACATTAAGAATATGTTTACTTAGAAATTTGACTCTTATTGATAGAATTGCAAAGTAGTAGCACCTTTGGTCAGCTATTAATCAGACCGAGTTGCAGGCACTTTTAAAAACTCTATAGGGTGACTGAAGAAATCAATCAAAACGTGACTTATTTTCTTGCTATAAATTGCAGCGGCATATAAAAACAAAATCTGAAAGGTTGATCTTGGCTCTCACTATTTTGAAGAGGGCAGGGGAATAAAAACAGAAGGAACCCTGAGATTTCAACTTTCCTTATAAGGTCGGTGCATTGCTTTTCAAGCCAGGCTTCAAATTTTCAATAGCCCAGGGAAATCCCAGCCTCCAGGCCTAGATGACAGCCCCATAGCTAAGCAATAGAAAACGTTTTCCCCGTTTGCATAGCCTGATATAAACACAAGAGGGGTTGGGAGAATTCAAACCCGAGACGAAGAAGAGGGTTTGCGTAACTGTCGAGGATTCTCCCAATCCCTCCTCGATTGTTTATATCAGGCTATGCAAACACAGGAAAAAAGTTTTTTATTGCTTTTATAAAATAACTTTCCCGAGAAAAAACGCAAACTCTTTGTCATGGTACTGATTAAAAGAGAAATTCTTACCAGTCGCAAAGTCTTATACACGAAGTCTTGCTCGCGTAATCAGTTCTTGTTTTGCAAAAAGCTTCTTTCCAAAATACGGATTTTTCTCGCTTAAAATGTCAGCTGAAGCAAAAAAAAATTGACACACCTTCTTTGTGACGATTTTCCAAGTTTCAGCCGACGAAGGAATGAGTAAATAAAGTAAGCTTGTCGAGTTTTGAACTTGAAATCTTTTTCCAATTTGTTCTTGCGTGATTAGCGCGCGAAAAGTAAAACATCTTGACGCCACAACCATGTTTACATACTCTCATGCAAACACTCCTCTCGGCCAATCATAGCACGCGTACTATCTTAGTTATTTTATAATAATTCTTCGTATATACTTCAAGTCCTTCAACATGGAATCTGTGCGTAGCAGTTTGCGTATGAAGTACAGTAAACACCCGCGTATAAGAACAAATTAAGAACAATTAAGAACATCAGGCTGAAATTTGGCCCATAAAGCACCATATAGAAGAACCAGTTTAGCCTGATAAATAAAACATGTTCTTATATAACTGTGATTACTGTTAAAACAGTTAGGGTGTCTTTAGGACTTTTGTTTACTTAATTGCTTATAATAAAATATGCTAACTAAATCACTGGTAACATCTTATGTGTTGTGTTTCTGAGACAAAGTTTAAGAAAACATTAAGAACATCTTCAGGCTGAACAAATAAGAACTAAAAATAGCACATGACCTTATCTTTATGAGATTCTAGCGCATTTTATTCATGAGATAAAGACAAA